>VDFB02282571.1:0-23891 GCA_007258455.2 Sequoia sempervirens | reverse complement strand
AAGCATTTGAAGCTGTAGGTAAACTATCGCTTAAAATCTGTGGCTTCTAGTTCAGTGGCATTGTTAGATTGAGACATGTTTGCAGCGAATGTTTTCTTAGTCCAACTTCACCGTTGCAGCTTTGTAAGGGTCATGCCATTTGCTGTGTAAAGTGAGAGCCAGTCGTAGGGTCAATTTGAATACTAGAGCATCATGTATTCTTTGAGAGACGATTGTATTATGGTTTTCGCTCTTAACAGTGTTCTTTTCACTAAACCATTTCTTCTTCCCTGACTGTGGCAGCTGGTTCTCGTTCTTTTCACTTAACCATTTCTTGGCTGTGGCAGTTGGATTTCACTTACAGGCATCTCTCTTTCTGTGAAAGTTGTAGGTTGTGGGTCTTCTTCAGAAGCTAAGAACAGGGTAGTGACAGTTTCTTCACCAAGGATCTTCTTGCAAAGATAGTCCAGGAAAAAGTGAGGCATTGGGGTTGCTCCATTCCAAGGAAACTTTATATTTTTGTTTATTTTTATCTGGACTTTGTTTCTATTGTCTATTATTGCAGGTCACAGTCTTATATGCTCTTCGCTGAGGCATCTAGTTTAATATTTATGTTTTTTTTGTGTGTTTAACAAATGGTGACTTCTTCTTAAGAGTTACAGACCGACGTGAGAGCTACTAAGGACAAGAAGTAGGGGTGACTTCTTCGGTGGTATTGCAGGCAAGGAAGTGTCCAAACATCCAGGATTATGATTCTGGGTACTACCAAGTAGGGGTTCTAGGTTCTGGGTACTGCCAAGCTGTTATACATGTTTACACATATTCAGATTATGATTTTTAAATTTTAGGATTTTGAATATGTATATGTAATGAAGTCTTTTTAAAACAGAAAATTGAGAATTTTTTATATTCCGTTAATTACCTTCAAAAAGCTCAAGAAATTGGGATTATTTTAAACATTCATTTTGATCCCATAAAAATCGTTGAAGCAAAATGCCAATCTACTCTGGTGTTTACATATATTTTGTTTATGAATTTTACGCTAGGGTTTGAAAATGTTTCTATGTATCAATTTCGTTTCATATGGGTTTTGTGGTCAAACAGTTCACTTGGTTTGTCTGTGCTTCCACATTTTGCAGTCATGCCTACCAGAGAAAACAATTCATGCCTTATCTTGTGCATTACTCCATTTACATGCCTAGTTCTAAAGCTCCCATTTTGGCGCAGGATCTTGGCCTACTATTACCATTATCACGACGCCATTTCTAGCAAAACACAGCCCTACTGTCAGTTTGTGAAGCCTTCCATGAAAAAATCATCACAATGCTCAAAGAAATTCCATATACATATAATGGTACTCTAAAAGATATTGTTGGATCCATCAAAAAGTTTGAGCTACAACAAATTGGACCTCAGTTTGCTCACACTCGACAATGACAGTACAGAGAGCTGCCAAAGAAATAAATCTGAGTATTATCATTATGTTCATATCATTATCTTAATCGCCATTCTTTCTATTCGTTTTTTTGTGCTCTTACCGATCCATTCTCGCCTTAAAACTTTTGGTTGTATAAAATTCCCTTTTTTTTCTGGCCCAAAAAAGATCTACAGTCTAAAGAATATACTTATTTAATTTATAGCCTGTGCGTATGCTAGTTGTCTGTTAGTTTTAAAGTTCACTACAATTCGCATTAAGTTAATTGTGCGCCAAGGCAATGCAACCAGATTAAATGGAAAAGCGAGCTCTAGTTACATATGTAGGAGGGTATGTTCTGGCATTAAGTTAGTAGAGCAAATTGCCCTTTTTCAATAGATAACACCTTATTTCTACAGAGCTATTCTATACCTATAATTTAACTTTTTTAGCAAGTTGACAATTTTACACTTAAAACTATTTTAATCTGGAGGAGAGAGCTAATCTAGCAATAGACACGGTGGCACAACAGAGGTTTGTTGGCCACCTAAAGAAATGTCATCATCAGTTTTGGGACTAGAAACGGGCTGGTCTTTTGTACTTGCTTTTTCAGATTTTGGGTGCTTTCTTACTGATAAAGAGATTTACTCAAAAAGAAAGCATTTAAGAATGGGAGATACCAGTTCAGGAGTTACTTATTTTCACAATGCCTTTTTCTGATTTTCATCCATTGTTTTGACAGGTCTTTTGAATAGGCTCTCAGAGTGCAATGTTGAATTGGTTGCAACAAAAATTTCATCCATTTTTCAGGTAGAATATTCTCTCTATGCCTTTTTCTCATGAAGTGTATTCTGAGAATCATTTGTGGTCTAACCTTTAGTGTTGTCATTGTTGATGTGGCTATGTTTTACATTAATATATGCTTGACAGTGACTCCCCTTTAGATATTCATGCTTTCTTAAATTTTATTTTGTTATACTAAAGTCATATTATTATGATTATTCTTTTGAGTTTGCTAACTACTTAGCTTGGTTATAATAGTGTTTTCTAAAACCTTACTCTTACAATTTTTGAAGTCACATGGTAGGAGTTTGGTAGCTGAAATTGTTGGAGATGAAGTTTTGATATCATGTTCCAAAGGACCATATGGCAATAAACAGTAATATCCTCTCCATTTTTTCAGTTAGTGCGGCTTATTTTTGAATATTAAGGTGGCATTTTTATGGGAACTTGTTTAGAATTTTCTTATAATACATCATTTATGATGTTTTTCTTGATTTTTTCTTGGCAGGGCTGCTATGTGTGTATTGTGATAGGTTAATGTGAAGGCGGGGATATGTAAGTTTTCCCTGCCTGTGAAAGAGTTTTGCTCGTCATATGTCTTTAGCATCATCTCTTTTTTAAATGCCTGACTAAATCCTGATTTAAAATGGTATGGCTAAACAAGGGCTGAGAAAATGAAAAGGAAAACGGAGTATATTTTCGAAGAAATCAGTAGTAATCATGTGAAAATCAAGTTACTTCAAAAACAATTTATCCAAATGTAATTTGTATTTCTGATCTCTAAGTACATTTATAAATTTGCTTCATGTTTTCTAGCAAAAACTCTGTAAATGGTTTGTACAACTTCTTCTTGTAGTGGACTATTTGCACTCAAATCATATCCTTCATTGAGAATTTAAGGTTAGTTAATTGATTATTATTTTAGTGGACTATCTGCACTCAAATCATATCCTTCATTGAGATTTGAAGGTTAGTTAATAAGGGACTGTACTTGTTTCAACATTTCTCTTGGGAAACAGTAACATGATTGTAGTGTGCCAATTTCTTCGCAGTGCTCAAATAGTTTCTTGACGAAGGAGCAGGATGTCCATCTTGGTAAGTTTGATCTCCTTGGGATAGACTTGAGAGATGTAACTCTTTTGACACAAATTTGCTAGAGAGAAAGCTGCTTGATTTTCTGTGTAAGTAAAAAATATTCACAATTGACATTGGTATAATGAATCTGCAGGAGATTTTGGATTAGCAAAGAGGTTGAACCCAGATGACCTTACTTCTTCTGTGAGTTTCAAAAACATAATTTCAGGGTTGTATGATTTGCATATTTTTCCCTTGTGCTGAAGACAGAAGAATTTGTGTTTTCTCAAGGTACCAACACAAATTGATGTATACAAACACTAGCAATAGAAACTCTGTCAATACACATACCAAACCAAATCAATTAAATCAGTGTACAGTTTTTTATAAGACTAATGCCATAAGCTAAGTATGACTAGCTGGAAAGATGATTGATATATGAGTATCAAGACACTGTGGGGTTATTTCTACTTGATTTATTTTGATATTAAACAACAGGGAACAAAATACAATCTTTATTGAGATTCCATAAGCTATCTATGCACATTTGAGAAGATGGATGAAAGATCTATTAAGAAACTTTATTGGAGTTATTTCTTCTTGATTTCTTTTGATACTGAACTGAAAGGCGATAGCAGAGTATTCCATAACTATGATATTTGAAAAAATGAAAAGAAATAGAGTATCACTATCAGGAAATTCTGTTGAAGTTATTTCTTCTTGTTCTTTTGATGCTGAAGCCAAACGATCCATTTACAGTTTGTATCTATCTGATTAAAGAAAACTTGTTTAAGGCTCTGTTTTGAGATCTATGAGCCTACTGTTGTTGACATCTGTAATTTCAAATGCTATTATCATGAAATTCATAGTACTAGAGTAAAAATAGATCCAATGGCATTTAGAGCAATTAGATTCTTGAACTTGAAACAAGATTTTTACACCCATTCACATAAATATATTAATTGCATGACAAAAATGATCACTAATTTTTTATCTGCTTTCTCCTCTAAATCAAAATACATGATGCTGGAGCAGGAACTTGACGCTTATCATTAAATTTATTCCGGCAGATTTGTATTCATACTGAATCTAGAATGAAATCGAGAAAAACACGCTTTAGTACAAACATGAATTCATACTTTGCATCCGTGGAAATAGATGGAGCCCACAACGCTACTACAAATATGTACCTCATGAGCGCCTCACAGGTAGCTTGCCGTGCAAAAGTTATAATATGCACACAATGGTGAACAGTCATGAAACAAGCAATTCTTTTGAAAATGGCAGAGTACATGGAGGGATGATGCATTGGGTAGTAGTGGAGCTCTGTGTAATTGCAAGTTTGGGGGGAAGATCAGCTGGGTCGCTCTTGGGTATATATTATTTCCATGAAGGAGGTCACAGCTATTGGCTCAGAACGCTTTTGACGTCTGTGGGTTCTCCATTGTTAATTCTTCCACTGCTCTTCAATGAACCAACACAATATTCTTCTTTGCCTACCCGCTCTCTCAAAATCAAGTATCTGAGCATCTGTACAGTACTGGGCGTTTTGGTGGCGGCCAATAATTTTCTCTACTCGCTGGGCTTTTACTACCTGCCCGTCTCAACCTTCGCTCTTCTCTGCGCCACGCAGCTGGCCTTCACAGCGGTATTCTCAATCCTGTTAGTGAAGCAGAGAATAAGCCATTACGTTATAAATTCATTAGTACTAATTATTTTAGGAGCAGTTTTACTGGGCATCCAAGCGAAGGGCGAAAAGCCTCGGGGAGTTAAGAGTGGGGAATCTAGATGGGGAATTGTTTCCACCATTTTAGGATGGGCGCTGTATGCGTTTATTCACCCATTATTACAGTTTGTTTTCAACAAGGTATTTACATTATCAATTTTGATAAATAATTGTTTTATTTGTATTAGCGAAAATTTATTTCGAGTGTTAAATTGTTTGACGTTTAAGAATAGATAGAGAAGAGCAACTTTGCGATGGTGGTGGAAACGCGGGCGTTGATTTGCACTGTGGCGAGCGGCGTTGCGGTGGTGGGATTGATGTGCAGTGGTGACTTTAAACACATAAGTAGAGAAGCACACCGCTTCCGGGCGGGACAGACGGGGTATCTTCTTACTCTGTTGTGGTCTGCCATAAGCTGGCAAATGTGTGTGGTGGGAACTTACGGACTGGTTTGCATGGTGTCTTCCTTGTTTTCCATGGTGGTTAGCACTTTAACGTTGCCAGTTATTCCAGTTTTAGCTCTGTTTGTCTTCGGCGACAAAATAAATTCGTTGAAGGTGATCGGAATGCTGTTAGGGATTTGGGGATTTGTTTCCTATGCTTATGGCGGCTACCAAGAGTCGAAAAAGGCTGAGGAGCTTCCGTTGCCGGCCTCCCCAGTATAGCATGGGAGACGCTTTCAATGAAGACAGTGGCTAAGGCGCTCTTTATATAAACGACAATTCTTGGGCGGAATTATTTAATCTGTAAACGCGTTTGAAGGATTGTATTAAGAATTGACGAAAGTGGCTCAATTAACTCTTCTACGCGACGGTGTATCATGCACAACAAGCTCTGGGGAATGACTCTGCACTTACATGGTTATCTCTATTGTTGGCCGTACGCCGGCCGACACGCTGTAAGAAAAGTTTCTAATTTAGAATCCGCCAGCCTTTTCCTAATATTTTAAAAGCAGATTGTTATATTACAAGGGATCTAAAACCCTTGGAGAGGGAAATGTTCTTTATCTAGAAATAAGTAAAAATTCGATCAAATAAAAAATGCGTACAATTTCTAATTGTTTATCAAAATGTTTTAAAAAATATTCAATCATTGATAAAAAAAAAAAATTCTTTTATAAATAGAATATATAAATAATGTAATTAAAATATATAAATAATGCAGTTGGTAAAAAGTAATGGTTAACATAATAAATACAATTTACAATAAATTGTTTATATAATATAATAATTTGATTAAAAATAGAATATTTATTAGGACGTTAGAAAATATTGAAGAGTTAAGTTTGAAATTAAGATTGGTATATCTATCTCTAGATCATTTATGTCAATTAAATCATAAATATGTGCTCAAGACATAATATTTCTTAATATTTTTAACCTCTAAAGATAAGTACGAAAGTGTAATTAAATTGTTTTAATAATTATTCAATATAAAATATATTAAATTTATTTTATTAATAATTTATTATTAATCAAAATTTATCAAAGAATAGAGTGTGTATTTTATTTATTAAAACTATTGTATTCATCACTAAATATTTTTTAGAGCTTGTATGTTACTAGTTAATAGTTTATTTACCTCTCTACACATAATTAAAGCATAAAGAGTAGGCTAAGTCTAATGACTAGTTTGAGCATAAAAAGTAGACTAAGTGTATTGACTAGTTTGAACTAATTTCAAAAGTATGTGACTCTTGACTATTTCTTTGATTCTCTTGACTAGATCATCTACACCTTTTGCAATAATGACCTACTAATCCAAAATACTAGTTATTTATTTCTTGAGATCTTTTTTATCAATCAAAATACTCGTTATATTGACAACTTAAAAAATAAAGTTATATAAAGAATCACAATTGCAATTTTAAGAGGAATGATATTATAAAATAGTTTTATGAACATCTTTCATTCCAAAGATAAATTTTATAAGAAAATCAACTAACAAAAAAATGACAGATTATCATGAAATTTTACAATAATTTTAGAAGAAATCAATTATGTTTAAAAATCTACATCACTTTTGATACTATTACTTTATGAATTTACAATATTTTTAATATTATTTTTAACTGATTTGTAAGAAAAATTGAAACTAAACTATAATGTTAGTAATTTTAAATTCATATGCAAACAATAAAATATATTTGATTTGAACTCTTACAATTTTCAAGCCAATTCACTCATACATACTCTAACACTAACAATACGCAACACTTAAACTCTTCCTACAAACAATACACATGCAACTAAATGAAAAGAAACCGCATAATGAAATTTCTTATATAAATTTTGAATTCATATGCAAAAACAATAAACACATTAAATATATGTTATATTTGATTTGAACTCTTAAGTAATTTTCAAGCCAATTCACTCATACATACTCTAACACTCAATACGCAATTGACTCTTAAACTCTTTCCTACAAACAATACACATGCAACTCCGAATCTAAAAGAAACCGTGATAATGAAATTTCTTATATAAATTTTGAATTCATGCAAACAATAAACACATTAAATATATGTTATATTTGATTTGAACTATTACAATTTTCGCTTCAATTCACTCATACATACTCTAACACTAACAATAATGCGAACACTTTAAAACTCTTCCTACAACAATACATGCAATCAATGAAAAGAAACCGCGATAATGAAATTTCTATGAAATTTTGAATTCATATGCAAACAATAAACACATTAAATATATGTTATATTTGATTTGAATCCATTACAATTTTCAAGCTAATTCACTCCATACATACCTAACACTCAACAATAATGCAACACTTAAAACTCTTCCCTACAAACAATAATGTAATCGAAAAGAAACCAGATAATGAAATTTTATATAAATTTTGAATTCATATGCAAACAATAAACACATTAAATAAGGTGTTATATTTGATTTGAACTCCTTATAATTTCAAGCCAATCTACCTTTGCTACATACTCTACACTAACAATACGCGAACACTTAAACTCTTCCTACACAAACAATACTTAATGAAAAAGAAACGATAATGAAATTTCTTATATAAATTTTGAATTCATATGCAAACAAATAAACACATATATTTAAATATATGTTACATTTGATTTGAACTCTACAATTTTCAAGCCAATCTACCCATGCATACTCTAAATACCAACAATACGCAACACTTTAAAACTCTTCCTACAAACAATACACATGCAATTGAATGAAAAGAAACGACATAATGAAATTTCTCATATAAGGCTTCACTACTTAGGATCCTCATAACTCAGCACTATGCTTCGTATTTTTGAGCCAAATTCTTGGTTTTCTTAAATATGTTTCAAAAATATAAAACAATGTATGGATATTTGTGGGAATTTAACTGCGTAATTAGGGTCGATATTCATTGAACCATTTTTCACCACTTTACAATAATTAGTCATGTTAAACGGTCCTAATGCCGATTTTGACGTACTTAAATGTGAATAGATCCATGTTATATTCCTCTACCTGTGAAAAGGGCGAAAAAATAATAGCGTACTAATTTGAAATTCTTCGTGCAAACGCTTTTGGTTGAGGACAAAAGTATAGCCATTGAATAGCGGATTTTTAGTTTAAAGAAAGTTATACAACTAGATTTAATTCTTATAATCTGCTTGACACACAGAGATGTGCCAATAAATCCAATGTTAGGTTGATTAATTGGTATGGAGAGTGACAAGTATCTGAGAAGAGTCTGAATTTCACGTCCGCCTTTAAACTAACGAAGCGTGGAGGAGCTTGCCTGGCGTGATTAATACGTTGAAAGGTACTTTTAAAAATCTCAATTTGAAAACAATATGTGAGTATTTATAATTATATTTGTTAAAAATAATATTTTTTATTATTTTATATTAAAACTTTATTTATTTATTTATTTGATAAATTGTGGTTATAGAGTTTTTTTTTTAATATATTGAAATTAAAAAGGGAAAATACAAAGTAGTTATTTTAAAGTTAAATCTTTTTAGCTTCTTTTTCTATTTTTTTTGTTGTTCATAAGTTCGGTTTGAAATAAAGCTTTAGTCCATTTCACTTAGACTAGACACTTTGATGGTGTCTTTAGAGTAGACACTTTGATGGTGCCTTTGAGGTAGGATAAGGATTTCCCTATATTTCTTTTATAGTTTGTTTCTAATTTCTGGTTCGTAGTGTATATGAAAGGAGTCCAAGGTCTAATTAGATTGTTGTTGTCAACCAATCAAGAGGTGTTGAGCAATAGAAATCATTTTCTTAGCATTGCATTGTTAAAAATAGAATCAAATCCACCCAAAATGTTCTCTTCTATTAACACTTCTACCATTATTCATACTTCCTCCTTAATAAGCAAGTCCAATAAAATTTCAACCATCATTGATGCAATATTTGAATTTATTGAATACCTATGATTAGAAGAAAGGAAATCTTCTCTAAGAAGTTGCTAGATGAAAAAGATTGTTATGTTTGCATTGGGTTTCAGTACCTTCCTCAATTGACTCTCTTTAATTGGTCTAAGAAAATCTGTTTGTTTTTTCCTAAGAATTAAGCATGTATGTTGGTGCCCATTATTTTGAAAAGCCCTATAGAGAGAAATTCTTCAAGTCAAGTGAAACTCATGTCACCTAATAATATTTCCTTTTGTCCCATGCTATTGTGGATTGATGTACGAATGGATAGTTTTTTCACATTCAATCTACACTACCAATTAATATGTTAGTTAATGGCATTCCTTTCTCCCAAAAGTATATGATTCTTCTACAATTGAAAGAGGGGAGTGCCTTATCATCATTTGATTGTATCAATTCCTTAGCAACAAACAAAGTTCAAAATCAAGATATAAATAACATGAGACAAGTTTTTAAGTTTTAAGGAGAGATTCAAATGAGTCCCATGCATCAAGTTGGTTGTGTATAATGTGTTCCTCCTATTGATTATTTCCATAATTCCTAAGAATTTTGCTTCCTTGTTTAACTCTTTGTATGCATGGTAGACCTTGTAGTTTGATAGGTTATTCAAGAGCAATCAAACCTCTTTCAAGATGCCAATTTTCTATTTTGGGACACCTTTCTTTCTTATAATTATTTTTTGTTTTCAAATTCCCTTCAATTTGAACTTTTTAAAATCAATAAAGCTTACAAAATTACAATTTCATAAAAGAAAAAAATAAAAACAAAAATTGAACCTTTGTTTCATTATTTATACCTTTTTTTGTTTATTTGATGCTACTAGAACAAGGTTTCTTTCTCATCCCAAATAATGTATCCTGCACTTGATTAGAACTATGTTCCCTTAATTACTTCATCAAAATTTAACTCTATCCATCTTATCAAAAGATATTTTATTTTAATTTAGATTAAATTGAAAGCTAATTCTACAAATCCCATAAATAAAATTTAATTAAATATTTACAATTTAAATATATTATTATTTTTAATAATTACTTTATTATTTTTTATATTTATGTATATATATTTTAAACAAACTATCTAATCATAATAACAATTAATAAAAGAAAATATATTGTGGTTGGCTGCTGCTTTTCCTGGTATTTTCCTTTTTAGCAACCTGTTCTTTCCACTGGACTTTTTTGTCCTCTTTCTTTTGTTGTAAACTTGATGGTTTTAGGTCCCTGAAACCCATTTTTTCCTTTTATCATAAACAATTAATAAAAGAAAATATATACTACTTCTTCTAAACTGAAGTGCCCCTCGTAAACTTTTTAACATACCATGAGGGTGGGGTAGAGGTCCTACTACCATGGGGATGGGGGAGACTAGACCTCATGACCAACCTCCTACATCAGGAAAGATTTAGCCAACTGAACTAGGCTCCGCAACCCCCTTCCCACAAGAAACAAGTTTTAATTAGGTTTCTTTGTTTGGAGTCCTCGATCTCGAAAAAAGTACGTAGTTGAATGATTGTGGCTGTTCGTTTGGGTGTTTGCAATTTTTGAATTTGAATACTCCGTGCAGTTTTGAGGGCGTTTGTGGGGATAATTTCGTGCATTTCACAGTTTTAACAAGTACCAGTATGCCCTATGTTGCAAGTAGCATTCTGTTAGCTTTTGTCAGGAATTGATATCTGCAGGTTCCATGGTTTATATGCATTGAGGATAAACATTCTGATTCTCCAACCTTTCATATGTCCATGAGAGCTTTTTGTTTTAAAAGCTGAAAACCACCCTGAACCTTTCATAAAAATAGAAGATGTGAATATATAAAGACAAAATTAATAAGGTAAAGCAATTGCAAAGATGTATATGTTAGAAACGCCTATAGTTGAAAACAAGGAATTCAGTGCTTCAATAGGTAACAAGTATGGAGATATAAATAGCAGAAAAACCGGTAACAGGTAAGAGGTGACAATAAGCAGGCGGGCTGTGCTTTCCATAATTAAAAAATAATAAATATAAAGGATTCTTTCTCCAACTTTATTCTTTCTTTGCAGGCGAAATAAGGGATCTTTTCTAATGGGTTTTAAAGAATATAAATGAGAGCAACCACAATTTGTAGAAAGAGCATATTATTGAAATCAGTGGCTTTAAAGTAAGAGAATATAAAATATGCACAAGGAAAGCTTTTGTGTTAAGTAAAAGAACGGATACCCATTCCCTCTACGGATGAGCGGACACGTGCAATAATTTCTTTGTGGAGAGTTCTTGTTTTAACAACTGAATTCTACCCCTGTAAATGGCAGTTCTCAAATTTTAAAGTGGTTTAGGTTTTCAGATTAATGCGAAGTATTCTTCTTTTAACAGATGATTTTTACAAAGCTGAAATTTCACCGGAATTCGCTATTTTAAAGAGTAAAGAGGGGAAATTATTTTGCTTTTCTTTAGTGTTTTTCGTTTTAGTTTTTATGTTTCAAAGTGTGTAGGTGAATAATTTTTTACTGTCTTGAATATTCGAAGTTGGAAATCAGTTTTCGATCAATTGGGTTGTTTAAGTATTTCCATTTATTGCTATTATGATTTTAGGACACTTACCTCATATCCCCATGCGGCTGTTTAACTTCATTTTCTACTTAGATTTAAGCAGGAGAGGTGTTCCCATGCATAAATTTTATTGTTGGGAAAGGATAATTTGGAATTTTTTCCTATTTTAGTTTAGGAATTGAAAATAAGCTGTGGAAAAAGAGGGGGGGGCTGGAAATAAGCAGCAACTGCATATTCCTAAAAATTCACATGGCTCCACAAATTTCTTTCCCTCTTTTTTAATATTTGATTTTCTTTTTCTTTTCCTAATTTTTTATTGTAAAAATTATTATTATTACTATTAATACAAATTTAAGTTGGCTGCTTAAAAATAAGCAGAAAAATTAAGCATTCGTGGGGACATCAGCTCCACAAATAACTCCTAAATAAGTTGAGCAGTGGCTGCTAGCCAAAATAAGCTAAACAGCTGCATGGGGACATGAAATTAGTTCTCATTCGTTTTTGGCTATAAGTTCGTTTTTTTACTTGTATGGACTGTTTTTCTGTATATGTGAAAAGGGAGAGGATTATTTGATAGTCTTATAAAAAATTCCAAGGCAATGACCTTTTTTTCTCAGTAATATTAAAATTTTCTTTGTTTGGCTCGGAAAAATTTGGTGAGGTTGGCTGAATCATGTTCTTATCAATGTTCCCCAGTTCCACTATTCCACTTTTCATTCAATTCAAATAGAATGACAAAGTTGCTTCATTAAACACCACAGGGATGATTAATTTGAAAAATAGATCAAATCATAAACATAAGAAACAAAGGAAAATTATTTACTTTCACTTGATGATTTCTTGGAAATATTATGAACCCTGATAAAATCCATATCAACAATGTATCTGTAGTTGAATCCATCCAAGAACCCAAACATCTACAATCCAATGTATCAAGCGGATGCGTAATGATCTGATAAACACGCACAGAGCAGAAACAAATTTACGATCAAGAAGTTCATACCAAAGGTGAGTAGAGGCCGATGCCAATATACTTAAAAGAGCTTATTCCCAACAAAACGAACAAAGAAAACATAAAAGAAAAATGCTAGAGCGAGGACCACTGCCACAGCAACCACCTACAATAGCAACTCAGAAATGGGCATTGTTGATTTGCATCATTTAATAGCGACACAGCATAAACCCAAAGAAAAGATTTGAGAGAGACATACTTGGAGAGGGTGGTAAGGGAGCTCCCAACCATGCCTCCTCATTCTCAACGATTATTATTACTTAGCAGCCCCAAATGCTTAATTCCTATCACTTTTAAATGTAAGTCTAAAACACTGCCTGAGACCAACTTTGCCTAAAGTAAAAATACCCTTGCATGCAAGGTCTCACTGAAAAAGAACAGCAGAGCAAGGTGGCATCGTTTTACTGTTCATCTAAAACACAATTTCATGGCCTCTAAACTCCGATCTGTAAATATCTCTCGGCGTTATATATATTACTGCATAAGATAACAATACTAGTCTAACATATTTAAATAAATAATCTTGCAATAGCACTCTCTATGTATTATGGGGCTGAAAAATCAATCGAGTACCAAATTAATTTAATCAACGTGTTGAATGATTTGTCTTTTCTGTCATTGGCTGTAAAAAGAGGTTTCTAAATTTAGAATCTTCTGGCCCATTCATATGTTAAATCCCTGGATGGCTGGATCTAAGACCCGGGGACAAGGGAAAAGTTCTTATTTTAAGACAACTCTTTTTCAATCAAATAAAATTTCTGTACATCTCCAATTCTTTATCAAAATAAGAAAAAAAAAATGCGATTATTTTGTTTTGATAGCTAACAACTGTTTCATAAAACCAAAGGTTTTATTAAAAAAAATTAAGTGTAAGTATCTCTCCTATGTCAAAGATCTTGCTTGCGATATTTATAAATTATATTTAGTATACTTTTTAATGGTAAAAGACTATATCTTATTTTTCTTCTCCATTTTGGATTGGATTATCTTTCAATGACTATTGTAAGTTTTATGTTTAATATAAAGATTTTGTTGGAATATTAACCCTAACTGGCCACTGCCCCTCGCCATTAACGTACTGGCCATTATATCAAAGAATCAATAAAATAAATCCATTGCTATATCGCTGAGTCTTCCGTAATGTTTTGTTTTATTCCAGCCAATGCCCGCTATATCGCAATCAATAAAATATTAATCACGACACCGCGGGAGACTCTGTAAAAGTTTGTTTTATTTTTAACCGCCGCAGTTTACCGGGCCGTCAACTAACCGCTGCCCGCAATATCGCAATAAAGATTTTAACCATCGCGATACCGCGGGGAACTATGGAAAAAGCCGCCACCGTTAGGAAATATCTGGATACGAAATAATTAATATTTAAGTCTTAATATTATGAAAAGGACATTGTATTAAATGCATTTTGACGGGGGTAAAGTTAGTTAGGTGATTTTGAATTTAAATTGTATTTTCGTTCCCTCTCATCCGTGAAAATCTTTCACGTGATTTTTTACCTACAGCATATATTTTGTAATTGAAAATTACTTTTGAATTAATGAGAATGAGAAGAAGGTGAATGTGAGCAAACAGAAAATTACGAGCAGCAGCTCTGTGTGTTAGAAAATAATATTTTATGTTTTATTTTTTTTACTGTGTGTGAATTTTTCCCTCTGCCTCCGGCCTTCACGTGGTATCAGAGCAAGTTCGATTATCAGAGCCAATTTTATCAAAGCAGATTATCTGGGTAAATTTTAAAAATGGCAGCAAGCACAAGCTTGACAAACCCACAAATTCCACAGTTTAATGGGAAGAATTATGAGTACTGGTCAATTACAATGAAAGCACTATTTAGCTCACAGGATATATGGGATTTAGTAGAGAATGGATTTCCAGAGCCAGCAGATGTAGTAGCATACAATGCTTTAACACAAGCAGAGAAAGACTTATTAAAAGACACAAAGAAGAAAGACTCAAAAGCTTTATTTTATCTGTTTCAAGCTGTATATGAGAGCATTTTTCCAAGGATTTCAGCAGCAAAAAAGTCCAAACAAGCATGGGACATACTTCAAACAGCCTATCAAGGCATGGCAAAAGTTAAAACAACAAAGCTACAAATGTTGAGAAGAGATTTTGAAACAATATGTATGAAGGACAATGAATCTGTAGATTCATTCTACACCCAAGTCATTGGGGTGGTTAATCAAATTAGGTCTCATGGAGAGAATCTGGAAGATACCAGAGTTGTTGAAAAGATTTTAAGGAGTTTGCCCACAAAATTTCTACCGGTTGTAGTTGCTATAGAGGAGACAAAGAATCTCTCACAGTTCTCAGTTGATGAGCTGTATGCATCTCTAATTTCTCATGAACACAGGCTGAAAAGGTCAGCAGATACATCACTTGAGCATGCTTTCAAAACTCAGGCTTCAGTCAGTCAAGGAAGAGGTAGAGGTAGATAAAGAGGAAGAGGAAGAAACTCTTACATAGGTGAAAGATACAGTTTATCAAACTCAAGTGGAAGAGGCAACAATCAAGGCTCAAGCCAAAACCCAACACAGAATCAGTCACAAAATCAAAGGTATGATAAATCTCAAGTCCAATGTCACTACTGTAAAAAATATGGGCATTATATGAATGAGTGTAGAAAGAAGCAGGATGATAATAATAGACAAAATGCAAATTTTTCAAGAGAAGGTCAAAATCAGGATTCAGATAAGAGAACAATGTTTTTAGCTTGTAATGTTGCTCAAGCAAATGAAAAAGATGTATGGTTTTTAGATTCAGGCTGTAGCAATCATATGACAGGGAATCTAGAAATGTTTTCAAGTTTAAATGAGAATGTAAAGTCCGATGTTACATTGGGTAATGACAACAAAGTGTCAGTCAAAGGAAAAGGAGATGTCAATATTCTAACTAAACAGGGGGAGAAAAAGTATATTTCAGATGTGTATTTTGTGCCTGGTCTGAAACATAACTTAATGAGTGTAGGCAACCTGTCTCAAAAAGGGTATACAGAGTAACCTTCAAGAAATGGTCTATGTCAATTTTAGACAAATAATTCAAGCAACCTTATTGCAAAAGTCAGAATGACAAACAACATAATGTTTCCCTTAAAGATAAGACCAGATTTGAATATAAATTATGCTCAAGCACAACATTTAATGAATTCACAAGTGGGTAGAGAAGAAACTACAGCAGTAGTGCAGACAATCTTTCAAGCTGAGATAAAAGATGAAAACTGGTTATGGCACCTAAGATTTGGGCATCTCAACTTTGGAGGTTTAAATTTACTTCATAGGAAAGGCATGGTCAAGGGACTACCTTTAATAGAAAAACCAGAAAGGGTATGTGAAGGGTGCATTTTCGGAAAACAACATAGAGAATCATTTCCTGTAGGAAAGTCAACTAGAGCAAAAGCCCCTTTGGAAATTATACATTCAGATTTGTGTGGACCTATGCAAACACCTTCAATAGGTGGTAGTTTTTATTTTCTGACATTCATTGATGATTATTCAAGAAAAACATGGGTTTACTTTCTAAAATAGAAAAATGAAGTGTTTGATATGTTTCGTCAGTTCAAGAATTTGGTTGAAAAACAGAGTGGTTATTATATTAAAGTGTTGAGAACAGATAGAGGTGGTGAATATATTTCAAGAGAATTTTTTAATTTTTGCAAGGATCATGGAATTCACAAGCAATTCACAACTAGATACACACCTCAACAAAATGGAGTAGCTGAAAGGAAAAACAGAACAATCATGGAAATGGCTAGAAGCATGTTGAAAGCCAAACACTTGTCAAATGAATATTGGGCAGAAGCAATTTCTTGTGCAGCCTATATAATGAATAGGTGTCCAACAAAAAGTGTTATGAATATGGTACCTGAAGAAGCATGGACAGGAAGAAAACACAGTGTTACTCACATAAGAGTATTTGGATGTGTTGCATATGCACATATGCCTGATGAATTGAGAAGGAAGCTAGATAACAAAGGAGAAAAATGTATATTTGTTGGATACAGTGAAGAATCCAAAGCTTATAAGCTCTATAATCCAACAACAAAGAAAGTTATAATCAATAGAGATGTACAATTTGTAGAAGATGAAGCATGGGATGGAAGTATAGAGAAGACAGTCAATATTTTAGCTAGTATACCTCAAGAGGAGAATGAAGTTCCAGCATCAACAAATATTCCAACTATTGTGACTCCTCCCACTCCCATTCAAGGTCAGCAAAGTGGTCCAC
The DNA here is from genome assembly GCA_007258455.2 of Sequoia sempervirens. Classification (NCBI taxonomy): domain Eukaryota; kingdom Viridiplantae; phylum Streptophyta; class Pinopsida; order Cupressales; family Cupressaceae; genus Sequoia; species Sequoia sempervirens. The sequence goes on along the minus strand of VDFB02282571.1, from coordinate 6,725 downwards.
AAGTGACACCAGCATCAACTATAAGAACAGCCTCAATCATTCAAGGAAGCAGTCCAACAAGAGGACAACAAACACCATCTACAGCAGGACCATCGGGTCCACATTCCACAAGTTCAAGTGATATGTCAAATCCTACATTAGCAAGTCCGAGAAGACAGAAAATCAGAAGCATAAGAGATATATATGAGCAAAATGAAGGTGAGAATAATTCAGATCAGATTTCTCTTTGTGCATTTTATTCTCAAATAGAAGATCCAATTCATTTTGAAGATGCAATCAAAGATGATAAATGGGTAAGTGCTATGGATGAAGAAATTGAAGCAATTGAGAAGAATCAGACATGGGAACTAGTCAGTCTTCCAAAAGACAAAGATGTAATTGGAGTGAAATGGATTTATAAAACCAAATTGAATGAAAAAGATGAAGTTCAGAAGCTTAAAGCAAGATTGGTTGTAAAGGGCTATTCACAAATACTGGAATTGATTACAATGGAGACATTTTACACCCTCATTGTGAAAGCAAGATTGATACCATAAGGATGATTTTGAAGAATAGGTAATAAGTGGTCTCAGATCTCAAATGGATGTAAAGGCTTTTAAATGGTTATTTAGAAGAAGAAGTTTATGTGGATTGCCACCGTGGTATGAAATCGGGTCAAGAAGACAAAGTTTACAAATTGGAAAAGGCACTGTATGGATTGAAACAAGCCCCAAGAGCTTGGTACAGCAGAATAGATAGTTATCTTTTGCTGAATGGATTTAATAGATGTAGCAGTGAGCCCACACTGTATACAAAAATGAATGAAGAAGGTGAAATACTAATAGTATGCTTATATGTGGATGATTTAATATTCACTGGAAATTTGTCAATTGATCTGTTCAAGGCAGACATGAAGAAAGAATTTGAAATGACAGACTTAGGTCTGATGAAGTATTTTTTAGGCATTGAGGTGAATCAAAATGAAAATGGTATTTTTATTTCACAGTCAAAATATGCAAATGACATTTTGAAGAGGTTTAATATGATGAAGTGCAAACCAGCACCAACACCTACAGTGACAGGTCTGAAACTAAGCAAGGATGATAGAGGGTCTAATGTTGATGCAACTTTGTTTAAGAGACTTGTTGGAAGTCTCATGTATCTCACAGCCACAAGGCCAGACATTATGTATGGAGTAAGTTTGATTTCTAGGTTTATGGAAACACCAAAAGACACCCATTGGAAAGCAGGGAAAAGAATTTTAAGGTATGTAAGTGGAACAAGGAATTTTGGCATCAAGTATTCAAGTTCAGATGAGTTCAAACTCATAGGATACACAGACAGTGACTGTGCTGGCAGCATTGATGATAGAAAAAGCACGTCTGGGTATGTATTTAATTTTGGGTCAGGAGTTGTCTCATGGTCTTCAAAGAAGCAGCCAATAGTTTGTCTTTCATCAGCAGAAGCAGAGTATGTGGCAGCCACAAGTGCAGCATGTCAAGCAGTTTGGATGAGAAGAATTTTGAAAGAATTGCAAAATGAACAAATGGAGGCAACAAAAATTTACTGTGATAACAATTCAGCCATTGCTCTTTCAAAAAATCCAGTCTTTCACAAGAGAAGCAAGCACACTGATACCAGGTATCATTTCATCAGAGAATTAATTAACAATGGTGATATATTTTTAGAATTTTGCAGATCAGAAGAACAAAGTGCAGATATTTTTACAAAGCCGCTGGGAAGAGATAATTTTATTTTTCAGAGAAACAGATTGGGCATGGTGGACAGCGCAGTTATGCTTAAGGGGGAGTGTTGGAATATTAACTCTAACTGCCGCCGTCCCCGCCAACCACTGCCCGCTATATCGCAATCAATAAATTAGCCATTGCGATACCGCGTGAGACTTCTGTAGTCTTTTTGTTTTATCAACCTCCTGTCGTCACCTCCAGCCAATGCCCGCTATATCGCAATCAATAAAATATTCATCGCGATATCACGGGAGACTCCGTAGAAGTTTGCTTTATTCTAACCGCCAAGTGTTTACCGCAGTTTACCGGGCCGTCAACTAACCGCTGCCCGCAATATCGCAATCAAGAATTTAACCATCGCGATACCGCGGGGAACTATGGAGAAAGCCGCCAATGGAAATATCGGGATGCGAAATATTTAATATTTAAGTTTGAATATTATGAAAAGGACAATGTATTAAATGTATTTTGACGGAGGAAAAGTTAGTTAGGTGAATTTGAAAAATTGTATTCGTTTCCACTCATCCGTGAAAATCTTCACGTGACTTTTTACCTGCAGCATATATTTTGTAATTGTAATTTATTTTTAACAGAACAAGTGAATGAGAATGAACAGAGGAATGTGAATGTGAGCAAACGGAAAATTACGAGCAGCAGCTCTGTGTGTTGAGAAAATATTTTATTTTATGTTTTAATTTTTACTGCAGCGAAATTTCTTCATTCCCTCCGCCTTCAAACTATAGTGTATAGTAGTGGTTTTGCATTGGCATTTACCCTGGGGTTGCACTGGAGAAAGGAAGCATCCAAGTAGTAGACAGAAGCATAGGTGGAAGCAATGGTCGATGTTCATTCACCGCAAGCAGCCAAGCAGTCACCTATCACCTATCATTGCGAAAGCAGAGGCAAGGGCACCTACAGCAGAAGCAGATCCAGTAGTTTCAACGGGAGCCAATGATGAACATCAAAGTATGCTTATTTAGGAAATCCACCTGGGCTTGGCAATGGCCATGCTCCAGCCATCAACCCAAGGGTTTAGTTGGATTACTTATGTACCTTTACCCTAAAAGTGCTTGGATATGGTTGAAACTAAAAAATGGTTTCCATGTGTTTATGCAAGTCTAGGGATAGTGGTCTGTTTTTAAATAAATGCAGATAATATTTGGAGGAGAAACTGCTGATATTACACAGTTTCCAATCCTGATATTGTATTGTATTTGTGCAAGATTGAAATGATTTTGACGGTTCTGCTGAGGAAACAAAACTAGAGAACAGAAAACAGTTTTGCATCTTGAGCGTCAGATATGAACTGAAAAGTCTCAATTTTTATAGTTATAGAAATTATTAAATATCAACAGAAACTACTGCTTTATTTTTCATTTTAGAGCATAACTAGAAATCTGAACTTAATTTCATGATGATGAGGCAAGAATCTGGCCTTTTTTTTGTTCCCAAGCATTGTAGCATTTTTCCCCTCCTGTTGATTTAGATTTCTTTAATATTTGTAACTGGACGCTGCCATTATGATTTATTTGTTGTGTTTCAACTTTCATTTCATTCTAAAAAAATTCTGTTGTTATCTGTTAAATGAAGGCATGGCTCTGTAGAAAGTTGTCTCATGCTGGGAAAAACAACTATCAAGTAGTTGAAATATTCCTCAACAATCTACTAGCTCGAAGCAGATTAGGGATGTTCAGTTTTCATAGCTCAATCTGACAAAATTCATTCGAATTAAACAAGGCTCTCAGAATCTCACCAGATATGAAGTCACAGCCTGTAAAAGAATTTCCATTACTGCTGTAGTTTTGTGTCCCAAGTATTCTGAGTTCAATTAAACATTCTCACCAACAAATGTACCATTTAGGGCTTCTATGCTAACCATTGTTGTGTGATATAGGATGCCTGTGAAATAACTTTGGGAACTTCTTCCCTATACTGAAGAGAGCAAATGAAAATGCATTAGAGCAGGGAAATAACTAACTGAAAGTGAAGAAGAACAAGATAGATCAAAAAATACGAAAAGCGAGGTTTTGACAAAAGCAACTTGCAGAAATTCAAGGAAATAAATTGACAGAGCAAAGTACATGCTAATAACAAAAGGAAATCAACAAAACAAGTTTGAAAAAGATATCATACAATAGAGAAGAAGCAAGTGTACAACAAGAAATTAACAGGATGACTGCATGCAATATATGGAAATGCTTAGTTGTAGAATACTTACACAAAATCCAAAGGACTCGTTTCCGATGAAAAACTGAACAGAGGATAAGGAGAAAACATTCACTTATTAACAACAGAGGTAGATAAGGGATGTTCCCTTCCAATAACTAGTCCTTAACAAAGAACACAATCCGATCATAGGTTGGACACATTTGATTATGAAATACTGAACTCATCAAATATTTTATACATCCCCCCATCGAATTCCATATTAAATTCTTGTTTGTCAAAATTCTTGCACTTCTTAGCAACAACAGAGGCAGATTAGGGATGTTCAGTTTTCATAGCTCAATCTGACAAAATTCATTTGAATTAAACAAGGCTCTCAGACTCTCACCAGATACGTAGTCACAGTCTGTAAAAGAATTGACATTACTGCTTTACAATCAACAAAATTCTCAACTATGTAGGTAGACAATTTCTTCCACAAATTTAGTGTGAGCTTATAATCTTCATGTGAGCTTATTATCTCCATCTATCATGAAACAGACATTTATGACTTGCAAATGTATATAAACAAAGTTCAGACTCTGTATTTATGCATGTCTTTTGAGGATTATGAGTCCAAACAACATAGACGTCCATTACTGTTGTATGCTCACCAAAAATCTGCTGGTGTATAACATTTATAAACCTTATTATGTTCAATTTGCCTTAGTTTAGCTAGGTAGCTTAAGTTAGATTTTTTGATTTTGTTATTATTTGATTTTGTTATTATCAGATATAGTCAACATTCACTAGGATATCATACTGCTTGGCCTAGAAGAAAACATCCTTCTAACAAGCTTAAATGGCCTTCAAGTTGGGTTGGGTAATTTGGTAACCCTTCTACAGAGTTTTGTATTTTTTGTTTACATATTCCCTCCTGCATTTCAATTGGTGTGTGGATGATTGTCAAATGAAATCTTCCAGTGGATGTCCATATCCCGTCCCAAAGCTCCCATTTAGCGTAGACAATTATCAAGCACAGTCATGATTGTGTCTTTGTGGTGGTTGCCACATTTCTAAAATGGATAACTTAATGTTGTGCTAGAAGACCATTTGAATGTAGAATACTTCATAGCTTTCTTTGCACATGTTTAGATTCACCCTTGTCCTCCTACAACAATTGTTCAAATAGGAACTTTAGTTCCTGAGCACTTTGGTACCTCACGATTACAAAGCTTAGAACGCCTACAATTTACTATCTAGTGTCCACAAACAAATGGTTAGACCAAAGTCATAAACAAGCATGTGTAAACCTGGAATGAAGACTTGCTATTTATTCAACAAAACTAAAACAAGACTATGTCCAACTCCAGTGTGCATAATCTAATTGAGGCTTGTATTGGTTTCCAAACCCTTGCTAATCAACATAGCTTTCCCAATTATTGATCGAATATTTTGACATGTCAAACATGCGGAATGGTTGAATCCCTTGAAAAAGAATAAATTCCTCCAAGGCTCGGTATACACTGTGATGGTGTTTGTGGTTTCAGCTCAACATTTGTTGTCAACCTATTTCCTTACATGGAGATGCTGGCATTGGAACAATGCTGGTGGTAAACTTATAAAGCCATGTCTCAATGTTGTGAAGTTCAACTAATAAACTACAAAAAAGATTTACAATTTGTTCAAAATGACATTGAAAAGAGAACACTAAATCTAATCCTAAATTATTCAACATCAAAGAAAAAGAAAAAGTACTTATAAAGCCATGTCTCAATGTTGTGAAGTTCAACTAATAAACTACAAAAAAGATTTAATTTCTTTTCAAAATGACATTGAAAAGAGAACAATAAATCTAATCCTAAATTATTCAACATCAAAGAAAAAGAAAATATCGTTGAAGCATACAGCTGATATTTCCAAAAAATACAATCATCAAGCACCAAAATTTGCAATGTAAATATTGAAGCAGAAATTTATTGTGTACAAATAGATACTCTGCAGGAAAGACTACCTCCCCTGTTTCAACTGCTATTCACATTTCTATATTTGCCCTCAGTCAAGAAAATTACTTTAAAGCAATTAGTATATCATACACCCAGCAATATTGTGAAGCACATAGATAGCAAAACTGCAGAATTTTTCACAAGGCAAGAAGATGTGTGAGACACAGGGTCAATAATGTTCAGGAAATTATATAAAACTATCGGCCTATTCCTTGCAGCTTCCCTGGCTGAAAGTGCTAGTATTAAGTTAAAAATGAGAACACAATGTATATCCCTGTGCATGCTTTCAACCTGCAAATAGTGTGCAAATGTTATCAAACAGTCAACATTCTGTGAATGGAAGGGAAAGATGGATGCAGTAAACTTTTTCAAGAAGAATTGGTTAGGATTCAGTTTCTAGTTAGAAGGATAAAATTATTGCTCTAGGAAAAGATTATATTCTAGTTAAGATACTAACTTCTTCTCGAACATAGTTATATTCATGAACACTTAAGGGGTGAATTAGAAATTAAGTCAATTTATGAATGAACTTAATCAACTTCAGAAGTGTTGAGTTGGTAGGTTAAATATTTGATAGTACACTGTGAAGTCTAAACTTATCTTAGACTGTAGTTATTGATACCGATGAGAAATGCATAGTTATGGTTTTATTCAGAATATTCTTTATTTTAAATATCCTTGTGCAATTAGAGGCTCACGATTTAAATGTTAATGGATGACATTTCTCCATAACATTTGATGCTTAATAGGGTTGGATTTTGGCTCTAGCTAGATATGTTATGTTTGGAAATATTATTTATAGATATTCCTTAAATGATAATTTAGGTATCTAGAAAAATTAGGAAAC
>VDFB02282570.1:0-22705 GCA_007258455.2 Sequoia sempervirens | reverse complement strand
AAGATAGAAACAAGATCCTTTGTGACTATCATTGGGATTGGGAAGGAAAATATGCATTGATGTTAAAGCCATGGCATCCAGCGTTTAACCCAACTACTAAAGTTTTTGATAGGGTTCTTCGCTGGGTGAGACTTCCTAACCTTCCCTTACAATTTTGGTTTGATTCTTGCTTGAAGGCTATAGGGAACTCTTTAGGAAGCTTTTTAATGATGGATGAGAGATCTTCAAACCTTTTGCATTTGACTTTTGCTCAGATTTTGGTGGAGATGGATGTGTCTAAGGAGCTTCCAGAAAAAATTCTGTTAAAATTTTTGAAAGGTTGTTGAGTGCAGCCCCTAGATTATGAAGGGATACCCTTTAGGTGTAGAATTTGCTTTCAAACTAGACACTTGGCTACTCAATGTGATAAACACAAGACAAGTAAATTTGCTTCTTGGTGGAAAGATGTTGCCCCCTAGCACTATACAATAGAGAAAAAGGTGGAGAAGCAAGTGAGCTCTTAGAGTATAGGCAAAGAAGAAGTGGTTCAAGCACATGGAATTTTGGATTAGGCAGGGAAGGCATTGATGAATGTTGGTAGTAGGGAGGAACAACAACAGGTTAGTGGGGTCCTGGCACATGAAGGTTGTCCGGTTGTAAACAATGTTAATGCAATTCTCAACGGTTGTGATAAAGATTTAAATTTCAAAAGTTGGGCAACAACACCAAAGTGTAGAGAGAAAAAAAGAGTGAAGAGGCTGCAAGAGAGAGAAGTTGGGAAGCATAAAGCTGACAGCTAGAGTCAGCAAGTAATTTGTAGTTCGGGTGGAGAGATGAAGAACCCCCAAGACAAAGAATTGGAATGGCAGAAGGAAGTTGCAAACGTGGAGGACAGTTGGCAAGTTGTTAAGGGGAAGAAAGAGAAGAGAGTAAAGAAGGACTTTTTTGCTATGGTCCTCCGATCTCAGACTAAGGGAAGACCAAATAGTGCTTCTAATCTTTCAACCTGTTAATAGGTCTCTATCTAGGTTTGGTGATTTTAGTCTTTTTTCTTGGTTTATCTGTGGAGCTAATCTGCTCAAGGAGTTGATTCCACATTTGTAACTTTTTTGGCATAGGCCAAAAAAATCCTGATGTATTTCTATGAGTTTACTCTTGAATAATATAAAATCTTATTATTGAACAAAAAAAAAAAAATTTAAGCACTAAATTTGATTAAATTAAATTAATAAATCAATTATTATAGACATTGCTTATTTTTAGTAAATAAAAACAATAGAAAATATAACACTTGTAATATGCCTATATTCTAGCTTAATGGGAGGAAATGGAAGCTACATATTAAATATAATTTACATATATTTTGTTAATATTAATATATTAATACAAAATTTACATAATCATTTAAAATGCATGTGGGAGCTGCATATTAAATATAATTTACATACATTTTGTTAATATTAATATATTAATACAAAATTTACATAATCATTGGTTATATTCTAGATAGTGGAATAAAATAGTAATCACATGCATTTATTAATGCTGGATAAAATATAATATACCTTATATTTATGATATTTATGCATAGGGAAGCAAGTAAAATCCATCCATAACACAAAACTTTTTAGCCAATCATCTTCATAAGAAATAATTTTTAAAATTTAGAAAGTTAAATATTTTACATGTTGAATTTAGGGAGATTGAATTTTATTTCAAAAGGATTTTTTGTTTTTGTTTTTGATTGGTTCAAAACCAACTTATTAATAACTAATTAAATGGGAATAAACAATAGACAAGTAATAATAAATGTATTTTACACTAAAATAAAGATTATTATTTTTTGTTTATCTTTAGAGATATAAGATTTATAACTTGAAAAAATTAAAACTATTTATAATGAATTTGATTGACTAAAAACTTTAGGAGTGTTAAGGGCAAGAATGATTAAAAATTTAGGCTTTTTTTAATATTTTTGTAGGTATTATTTGGAAAAGTTTTGTAAATAAAAGGATTTTTTTATATATATACATAAATTTTATATTTATGTATGTAATTTTTTGGTTTCATAGCAGAATGTTTATATTTTAAATAATTTATATTAATATATTATAAAAAATTTATTGTTTTTATATTTAAAAATAAATGCCCACTTAAATAGTATTTTATTTACTTATATTATATTTCTCTCAAGGATATTACATTTTATGTTTTAATGGTGAAAACATTTCAACCTTGTTTGGTTGGTGAGGTATAATATTTTCACTTTTGATTAGGTAAATTAAATTACAATAAATTTTTAAATCTTTAAAAATACAAAGCTGAAAAATTAGTCAAGATTTGTTTACATCCCTCCCATTTGGTGCTTGGAGGGGTTATCCACCAAAAATATTAGAGAGGAATGGATTAAAATCACTTGGGCAACTTAGGTTGGCAGGAGCAGGTCAGAAGAGATCGTGAGGGGAAGATCCTAAGAGGACAAAGGAAGCGCTACACCACCAACTGACAGGTAATGACAATAAAAGCCAAATCAGTTTTCGCTGGAAATTATTAATAGGGAGGAAACTAAAAACACAAGATCTTCATTTCGAAGGGATTTATAATCAAGTATCAACTACATACAAGGAAATTGTCGAATTAATGTTTTGAGAAAATGCAAAGCAAGAGGTACTAAAAGTTAGTTCTACAATTTATGGATACGTTATGATTCCCAAATCCATGTAGTTTCTAGCCAAAACTATTTATTCCACAAATGCATTATATGGTTCTACAACCCATCTCTCATGATAATGAATGGTCCACTTAGCACTCATTGCATCTAGGTGATGCTCACAAAGGTGAAGCACTGATCACCATTTTGCACGAAGGGAATGACTTGGCGCATGATGTGGAAAAGATAGTTGATATGATGGAGTAGGAGTTTGAGGTTGTATCGATGATGGATTGGCACGCCTTCCACTACCAATCTGGAGGATCACAAGCTCTCGATCGTGTACAACCATAAGCAGATTGAAAAAATGGCGAAGACGGTGGAAGCCTTAATGAGGAAGTTGGTATGGTCGTGATGGTGTGGTGGCTTGAAGGGCTATCTAAGGCATGCTATTCCGGGAAAGGGGATTTTTCCAAACAACAGGCCCACACTGAAATGTTCCAATGGTTTGTAATATGGGGGCTAGACATGAATGTGGTGGGAAGACCAAACCAGGCGAGGGCAGGCATAAATTTCCTAAACGGTTGTGTGCAAGGAGTGGCAACTAGAGATGGTAAATGGCCTTTGCTCTAGTGCTAGAAGGCAATAATGTCTAGGACGATGACGATGAAGAAACTTAGCAGTCAATGGGGAATGCGTTTAGAAGGCAATAGTAATATGTATTAGGTAATATGATTAGTATGTTAGCTATCTGAGCTAATTTTGGTGTTTTGATGTCTCTATTATTGAATGTAAATCATTCCTATATGCACGTTAAGAGGCTAACAATGTATATTTTGTTCCTATTAGTATATAGGACATTAATGTATCAAAAAAAAATTAATTTTATTATTATAATTATTATTATATAGATTAAGTTACAATTATAATTATATGGATTTTCTAATTAAATTAAGACTAGGGTTATAATTAATTACAATATATTTAATAGTTATAAGGAACAATTTGAAATTCAACTATGCTACTCAATACTAAAAAGGAAAGTATTGGCCATTAGTAGCAATTGTTAGTTTGGTATTTTAAAAGTTTTCATCATTTAATATTTTTCCTTTTATCTATTTTTTATAATTTATTTTTATAATTTAATTATAATACCATAGTTAAGAACACTTCGAAAAAGGCTATGTGTGGACTACAATTTTAAATTTGCTAACCATGCACAAGTTATGTTGCAATATGACACCTCGGTAATATGTGGCTAGATTTATTACTTACAACCTTGGACCTTAGATTTCCACCTTAAAGGCCTTTCAAGGTCTTGGTATCCTATGCGTATAAAGCTACCCTTTTAAACTTTTCCTTTAGACCCTTCTTAAAGGACATTGTTGCATAGATTGGAAGAGTTTTATGGTGAAAAAATAACATAGAAAAAATCTCTAGCCTAAGAGTACACCCTAGAATTTGTGTGGAAATTGACCTTAATAATCAATTACCTAAGAATGTCAAAGTAATAGGTCTAGGGTTTGACTTTTACCAACCATTAGTATATTTAAACAAACTTAATGCCTTTTTTTTTAACAAGAAGACCATTTGATAAGAGATTTTCATGTTAGAATGAATAGATTTTTTTAGCCCCAAATGTTAGCCTCTACTAGCACACAAAAAATGCATACTTCTTCTCTACCTTCTGTTATGCATGCAACTTCTTCTCATTTACAATAGCAAGTTAAATCCTTTGTAGAAGTCAAAAAAATTATTAATGATATTAAGCCTCGTAATCTTTCCCCCTCACCTTATAGATATGTTGTTATTATGAATGGCTAGAGAATGAGGAGGAGAAAGGAACCTTCAAGATTTTTCAAGTCTTTGAATGGACATACATCTTCACAATCTTAATCCACATAGTTATCTTACCATAATGTGAGGATCACTGATAGAACTTACACATACCCACCCCCATCTACAAGATAAATATTAAGGTCTCCTACTACTAATAATAATAATCAAAAACCCTCTGATCAACCTATTACTCTTGCTAATCATTTTGATGTTTTTCCACAAGAGGAAGATCTTCCTAACTATGTTTAATCATGAATTATAAAGTCCTTTCTTGGAATGTAAGACAGATATCCTTCCCTCATCGCAAATATGGGCTTAAGGAGGCTATATTTAAATGGAAACCTGATATTAATTTTTTACAAGAAGTCAAACTTAATGGTGCTCAGCTTGTTTCTTTTCTATCCAACATATGGAGAGATGTGACATTTTTTCATGCATCGCATAGAGCAAGAAGAGGAGGGGTTGTCATTGGTATTTCTTCATGTGTCTCAAATTTTGTTATTAATAAAGGGGAGGACCCTTCACATAGTTGTGTGTGGCCCCTAACTTTTATTAGTGGGCAACCTATTGGTTTTTGTTTTGTTTATACTCCTAATATTGCAAAAGGAATATGTGAGTTATGAGAATGGATGACTAGGAATACTCCTCATGCTAAATGGGTTATAGGAGGTGATTTTAATATGGTGGAACATTTTAAAGATTGCAACTACTCTAGTCAAGTTAAGCTAAGTAGTGAGGAATTTGATAAATGGTTATATTACCATAATATTATGGGGGGTTATATATATCCAATTCATAAAAGGTTTTTGAGTCATAATAGTAATTGGTACACTTGGATAATTGTAGATTTAGATATGGTAAGAAACTAAACAACTAAGCAACTTAGATAGGTTTTACATTTCTCTTAACTTGTAATTAGCTTGAGATCTCTCCAAGATCAGTGTGAAAGTAGATTATTCCACTTCCCTATCAAATCAATCTCCTATCTTTTATTCCATTTCAAGGGTGGAAACTAATGGAATGGATTATCAATTACCTTTCAAGCTTCATACTTCACACCTCAAAAATCCTTTTTGCATGTAGTTGCTTTGGTTGGAATTTGGAATTCTATTCCTGAGACAAAATAAGGAGACTCATATAGGGAATGACAACAATACGTTACATCTTAATGTGTTGATTTCTTATGATCCTTTGGCAAAAAATTGGGTTGGTAGGAAAATGAAAAGAAATATATTTTCAAAGGAAGCTAGAACATAACAGAAAATTGCTTAATTATGACCCCAAAAATATTAACATTCAACCTTGTATAGCTTTAATCAAAGCCTAGCTTCATAAATTTGGGGTCAAGGAGCCAAAATTAGGGCTAAGCTACATTAATTAAGGATGGTAATAAATGTTCTAAATAATTCTTCAATAATTATTTAAATTATAAATATAAAAAGGAGTATATTGAAGCTATCAAGATGATTTTGTGCAAGTTCATATGAATTCAAAAGAAATTAAATCTATGTTTCAAAACTTTTATGAGAACATTTTTAGAGAGGAGCCTCACTAGCAAGAAATAAAAGGAAAATATTGGAATATAACATCAAAGACCACATTCCAAAGAAGATGGATATTGAATATAGTTTTTTTTTTAGATCGTAATCTATCTATTGAAGACATAGAGCATGTTTTATTTTCAATGGCTCCTAATAAAATTCCTCGTGTTGATGGGTTTTTAATTGAATTTTATTAAACAATGTGGCCACACATTAATGAAGACTTGTATCTCTTATACTTGGAAGGTTTAGATCATGGTTCATTAGGGAATAGATGCCTAATCAATCTTATTCCAAAGGGTAAGAATGCATATTCTATTTTTGGATGGCATCTTATTACCTTACTTAACACCTTCGATAAAATTATTGCTAAATCCTTAGCTACAAGGATCAAACAGGTGACAAGAGAGATGGTTAAAATTTAACAAATAGGGTCCCTTTGTGAAAAAATTATTCTTGATAGCTTAGCCTTATCTTAGGAAACTAGTGAATGGGTTCAACAATTGAGACAAAATGCTTTACTGGTTAAGCTAGATTTTGATAAATCTTGTGATAGAATGTGGTAAGTCTTTATCATAAAAATGTTGTAATGGTTGGGTTTTGGTCCCAAAATGTGTAAGAATGTTCAAATATTACTTAATGATTCTAATGCCCATCTAGTTATAATTAATAATTCATTGTATGATTTATTTCCTTTATATTGCTATATTAGGAAAGGTTTTTATTTATCACCATTCCTATGTGTTATTGTTGCCAATGCACTTTGTTTCCTACTAAAAGATGAAATCAATTGAATTTGATTAAAGGTATATCTATCCCTAACAATTCAATAGTTCTTAACTCACAATTGGTGATAGTATGCTCCTCATTCAAAATTATGAATAAAAAATTACTAACGTTTTGGATGTCCTAAACCTATATTGCTCTATTTTGGGTTCCAAGATAACGTATAATAAAAATGTTTTTTTTGCAATTCAAGTTGATTTGGTTCCTCAATGGATCCCTAAGGAATGGAAGAAAATTAAATATGGGTAGATTACCTGATACTTGGGTATCCCCTTTGAATTAGTTGTCACTCTTTTCAATATTTGGAGTTGGTTCATACCAAGTTGGAAAATAAACTTTGTCCTTGGGTCCAAACAATTTCTATCATTAGCTAGCAAAATTTAGGTTTTGAATTAGATATTCTTGGGTTCACATGTATACTAATCCTCATGTTGGATGCCCTCCAAGAAAGGATATTAGGACTTAAATACAATCATTTAGAATTTCTTATGGACTAATCAAGATGTAAAAGTTGGTTCAAGATCCACCTATTGGCTTCATCATATACAACCAAAAGATAAAGGTAGATTAGGCCTTCTAGGTCCCAAGACATAGGGGACTTGTTTATCAACTAAATGGATAATTATATTTGTGTTAGGTGAAGAACAATAGAAAATTTTGGTGTGTCACTGTATTAATCTTGTGACTATCAATGACAAATGGGAAGGTGTCAAGTGACTAAATAAAAAAAAATCCCTTTCTTTAGTATAAAATCATCATCCCCTTTACAATCCATATGGAAGGATTAACAACAAGTTTACAATTTCTTAAATTGGAAAAATGATTCTTTAGAACATGGTTTCAGTTTTGCACGACTTCTATATGGTGGAATAGGCTTGTTCAATATCATGTTCAACCTCTGGCTATCTATTTCCCAAAGAAAGCTCATTATCTATTCAAAAAAGGTGTGTGAAAATTTGATGATATTTGGGATTTCAATACCCTTGATTAGGATAACAAGAAAAGCTCCAAAAGATTATTTAATTTAAATAACAAGTTCAAGGGGTTTGTGTTTTTTGTTAAATATCTAGTACATATTGATTTAATTATGAATTTATGCACTCCTATTCAATATAATTTCTTTGAAGATTGGTTGTGGCTTGATAAGCATCAATTTTTTTGCTTCCCTTTAAAACATATTTATTTAAATTTCCTATATAATATGTCTCTAAATGCAAAACTTAACATAAAATGGAGTTGTAGATTTTACAAAAGAAAGTGGAAGAACTTGACTGCTCAAATATGGAGGTCTAAAGCAAATGCTCAAATGTTAGCTTAGAAAATACTACACTATAAGCCTCTTGTCGGGGATAGATTATTTTTTTTGAAGATTCAACCATCTAAATGCCCTTATTGTTAACATAATGAAAGCTTAAAACATATATTTTGGGACTATTTAAGAGCCAACAAAATGGAATGTTATCTTTGGTCATTTTCTTACTATTTTTTATCATGTGTTGGGATGGAAAGAAGTTGTTTTGGGTAGTGATATTCATAAAAACATGGTTGTTGATACTATGAGATAGACCAGTTTACTTAATACATGGAAAATTAGATGTTTGTGAGTGTTTTCAAACCATATTGTTCATCAAGAAATAGAAATGCTAAATTTTTACTCTAACATCCTATTGCAAGTTTTTTTTATCTATATTCTTAGTTGAAAGAGGGTTCCAAGGATTATGCAAAGTATAGTAAATTGTTGGAAGAAATTAAAATTAAAATTTTACAACTCCATGAAAATGATATTCAAACAAACATTGCCAAGGCCTATTTAATTTAGAATTTGATTTTTTTGGCAACATTTTTACCTTGGTGGTTGTTTTAGGATGGCTTTTTAGATTCTAGCAGGATAACAATTTGGGTAACTATGTAACACCCCAACGACAAAACCCCAAAGGACAACTAACTACACAACAATTTTTTTTTAAACATAAAAGTAGAAGTACTATGTTATCAATTGCAACTAACATAATTACAAATACATATTAAACTCCTAAGTCCCTTGGGGTACACGAGAAGACATTACGTTAACTACCCATTAACAAACTTAACTAATCCAACATTCTATTCCACAAATATGAGTTCTCATATAAAAGTGATAAATGCTAAGCATAAAAATAAGAATGAACCACATATGCTAAACAAGATTACATAACCAATAAAACTTGGAAACAATGAGAAACTAATTTACTCAACATATCAACATCAAATATATATAATTACATCAGTGAATAATGTTTTGAATTACAAAGTGTTTTATAACAATACATCATGTTACAAACTAAATACCAATAACCATTTATCCAAGTTTCAAGATACATTATCCCAACACATGGGTGAGATACAATACAATTACAAGACATGAATAAAGTATAAATGTATACATCTGATGGTACATAAATCTGGAACAAACTGTCACCACAATCTCTGCACTGAAGGTATGACTGCATAATGGGAAACCCAATGGGGTGCGAAGCACGTTCCACCTGACCACCCCCGTGCTAGGAGTAGTTAAGAAAGGATTCCCGACCAAGACGTCAAAAGTAACACATTTGACTCAACACCAATCATGGAAAAGAAATTCATACACAAAGGAAATGTGACAACAAAGGTCTACTAACATAACATAACAACAAATGATTCCAAGACAAAACAATAAATTACTTCCAGAGGATTTCAGTTTAAAACGACAAAGGGGAAAGCTAGAGGAGAGTGTCATCACATGGCCTTCATGGATTATCCTGACATACTATCACAAGGTGCCGCCTCCATCTATGGTTATCCTGACTGCCTATTTCAAGGTGCCACCCCATAGGGTGACTCGTGTAGAATCGTGCATTACTCATGGGAACGAGATCACGATTATGCCAACCATGGCCTTCTCGACCACCTTTAGTCTTTGGTAGCCCTAACAGGTGAGCGAGGTATCTATCATTATCTTTTAGTGTTTAACTACCCATCCCCTAATTAATTAGTTAGGTTTTCACTTTTTACACTAACTCTACTGTGGGTTATCCTGACAGCCCCTTTGTGCGCCGGCGCCCACATAGAGCCACTCTCCCTAAAATTCCCTAACATACCACAAAACATCAGGAATTGAACTCTCAAGTTCACCAAAACACAGGATAGAGATTCATGAGGTAAAAACCATCTCACCATACTCTTATAACACAATAACTTAACAAAAGAATGAAACTCAAAGTAATCACAAGATTACATCCACAAGGAAAGTAGAACTAAAAACCCTAATTAATTACACCAAATTTCATAACCTCTGGAAGTTCAACGACAACCCTATAACCCATAATTAAGTTAACCAAATAAATAAACACTCAAGTTAACTCAACACAAAAGTCTCAATAACGAACTCCATAAAATAAACCTACTATTTATTCAGAATCAAAGAATGATTTAATAACATAAATCCTTAAGTCAAACAGTCATCATCGCACACAAGAATTTTCTCTACAAATTCAATCACTAATTTTCTCAATTAATTTCACTAATAAAAGACATATAAATAAATCTAATAAATCATTCACTTTTAATTTATTTTTAACTAAAAATAAAATATAAACATGTTTTAAATAATCATTGAGAATATAATACCTCTCAATTAATTATCTATTATGTATATATACACACACACATATATATATATATATAAATTAATTTTAATAACTCTAATTTTTGAATTTAAAAAGAATCCGAATTAAAATATAATATAAAATTTATTTTGTTTAATTTTTTTAAAAAATAAGGCAAGCCCACATGGGCTGCGTACCTCCCATAGGGAGGACTAGCTTCAAGGACAGGCTGATGAATGTTATTTAGCCCTTGAGGATCAAGCAGGTGGGGTACGGGGTACCCCTCCCACACCATAAATTAAAATTTATATTTATGTTTTTTTTAATTTTCTTTTATTTTGATTTTTATTTTATTTTAATTTAAATACTGTATATAATATTTTCTGACCAATTCGGTGTGGAATTTCGAGATACATATATATTTTTAATATTTTTATTTATTGAATTTTTAATTTAATTCATTAATTCCGTACGGACGGAATACAAAGCAATTTTGCAGGCATGTAGAATTTCAATACCAAGAATTCAAATAGTAGTTTTAATTTTACTTTCAGAGAGACAAGATAAAGGAGAAATTAAAACATTATATCCATTCACAGATAATAAAACAATATACACAGAAGCTCTTCTAATTTTTTTCCTAATTTTTCCTTGCACAAATATTTTATAAATTCCTCTCGGGGTTTTGATTTAAAATCTACAGAAGTTCTCTGTTTTACTGTTTCTTCAGAGCTTATAAGACAGAATTTTATTTAACGGGTTCTCAAATTTGTTGTGTACTTTTTCTATAGGGAAACAGTCTATAGAAGTAACAATATTTTAACGCAGTTTTCTGCAAAGGGAATATGTTTTTCTACAAAAGAAACGAAAGCAACTTATATTACCTATAGACAATCTTTCATGATAGGAAGGAATTTAAAACAACAAAATTAAAAACAAAAGAAAAAATTTTCCCCTAGGGCAGTAGAAGTAAGTTGCAACTAAACTTGCCACGGAAACCTCCAAATTCTAGCTTCTTCCCCATTTTTCTCCTTTCCAACCAAAATCCAATTTCAAAAACCCCTGCAGCCTTTTCCAAATTCTTTCCCAAAATACTTAACCCCAAACCCCAAAATCCCTCACACAAAATTTCCGTGAACTCTCATTGCCCATGCCCCTTTTTCTTCCGAATAATTTCCTTAACAGGAATTCATTAATTCCCCACTACTTCCCATACATTCCAATAAATAAAAATTAATAAATTTAAAAATCAATTTTAATTAATTTATTTATATTTCATATTATTTATTTTTCTAATAATAATAATATAACTTTATAAGCTATTTAATTAACCCAAAATTAAATGGCAAATTTAACATTCTACAAATCAACCAAACACTTATATTTTATTTTATTTAATTTATATTTATATTTTATTTAACTTTCAAATAATAATAATATAGTCTTTAAAAACAATTTAATTAACTCTAAATTAAAATAGCAATTCTCACATTCTAAATAATAACAAAGCAGCCTATATTTTATTTAAATTATCCTTTTAAACCATAATATTACTTAATCCATTTAAATATAGTTAACTTTAACAACTCTTAACTCACACTTAACAAAATTTAATTAAATCACAACTAAACATTAATCATCACTAATACATTCCCATTCTAAGACAAATAAAACAAAGACAACCAAAGACTCACATTAGATGGACTTGGGACGAGAATTCTTTCTTAACCACTCCTTTTTTCAACATCAATCCCATTGGGTTTATTTTGATGCTCACCCTGTCCTGCCGAAGCAGGTGGAATCGAGACTTTGTATCTGCATCCCTGCAAACAACAAGGTCGTGTACAAGTCTATATATATATATATATATATAAATAATTAAAACATTACATCGTAAGAAGAATTTGCAGTGTAGCAGGGCACTCGTAAAACGAGTGGTGCTACACTGTCTTCTCACCAAAACTATACTAGCAATTATGATATCAATAATGAAATAACATTTCTAACTAATTAATCACATTGTAAAATAAATTACAAAATCACTGCATCAAACTATATTACTGAATCAAATTAAACATCACATCCAAGGTAAACTTAATGTCATAAATTGAAATAACATAATCCTCAATCAATCTAATTATGCATCCACACACCACATAAGAGTAACAATAGTAACAAAAGTATCAGCCACATGGGGTATTACAAACTACTCTTGAAATTTGACTAGTTTGCAATTTTATTTTTAGAATTTGTTAAAAGGAAGCTAATTGTGATGCATTGCAAGTTGTTTTTCTTTTCTCTTGGGGTTGTTCGTTGTATTTTAGTTCTTGAATACTCTTTTCTTATACAATTCCTTTATAGACTACTATTTTTTATTGTGATTTTATCTTTGTTCAATATAAAAATCACCTTCTACTAGATGTGGGTTACTGTTTAATTATAATACTATTTTTAATTTAGTTAATATTTCATTTATTCATTTGGACATGTTGTACCTATATATTTTAAACATAAAATAAATAAAGCCTCTAAAAAGTGCTTCAACTTTGTGCACTCATTTGAATAAAAACAACCAAAACAAAAGTTTTTCCACATGTTTAATATTTTGTCTCATTGCAAGCCAATATGTATAAATCTCAAACATGATACAAAATTCACATGACATGAACATATATTAATTTTTTAAGTTATTCACAACCAAAATCTTAGTTTCAAGATGAACATTTGTAAATTATAGTTTATTGTAACCAATAGTTTAGTTTTGATATATTATGGTTATCCTCCATATGACAAACTTTCACATGATATTTCAAGTAATTTTTTTGTTTCCTTTGAATACTCCTAAAATATCAAGTTCATTACTTGGATATTTTATATTAACCCAATATCCAACTAAGGCTAAGCATACCAAATATCCAAATGGGTGTAATCATGTCATTGATAGCTTAAAAAATAGTGACCCATTAATTATTCATATGGTAATGTTGTTATAAGCTATTTGTATAGCTAAAATAAACAAGTCCTTTATCTTGGATTTTATTTAAAATTTGTTTTATAACATAAGTGATCTCTTAATTTTATCAGAATGCCAATTTTGAGAGTTATATAAGAGGTGGTTTTATTTTCACGATTCTTATACTATTTTTCTCTATTGTGAAACCCATACTCTAATGAAAGCCCTATTACAACTAAGACTCATATTGCAAATATATTATCTCAAGGGTGTTTCACAAAATTTATGCATGAATGCTTCAATTATCATAAATAGACCATTTCCTTATCCTATCATTCAAATCATTTTATAAATTTTCATTTAGAAATAACATTATCAATCATTTAGAAGTTGTATATGTTTTTTAGCACCTCTTTACTTGTATTGGTTTTCCTTAAATTTAAGGAAAGTAAACTATAAATATTTCATATAAATATCTTTTAATTTTCTAAAGTGATTATGATAAAATACAAATAATGTTAACAATGAGAAAAATGAAGAACATTGATTGTGATGCTTGTCTCTATGTTGATCGTTTAAGAAAAAATCAATTTGTGTTTATTTTGCTTGTGATAAATTAACATGATGTTATTAAAGTAATGTGATATTTATATTTGTAAAAAAAGTCTCTTTCAATTACGTGCATCTAATCATATAACTATATAAAAATCATCTATCATTTTTGTGCAATCTACTCTAGATAAAGTTGTGTTGTAATTCGTCAATCCATTTGTTGATGAATATGTTTATAAGCAGTTTAAAAATGCTCTAAATACCTTCCATTCTTGCAACACATACTAAAAATTTGATTTCAAATGACAAGGGATTTAAGTCCATAATGATGGTTAAACTCCTTTTAAATGATGCCTCAGATCATAGAAAACACATTCCTCTTTCTTTTGGGGCCAAAAGATACCATGAATATCCTTATATTTTTGTGTTTATATTCAATTTCATGAGACATTGGGATAATGTCTTTGTGTAAAGATGTATGGGAAAGAAATCAACTTATAATTAATTCATTTAGTGGATGAATTCAATTTGGAACAAGCTCATAGAATTATGTAAGAGCATTTGAGGGTACTAGCAATCAACATCACCAAAAATATTATTTTTTCTTTATTTAATTTTCATATTCAAATCCTCAATTTTTTCATATGTAAATTGCCTCACGTTTGGTGATCTATTTACACATAAATCACACATACACCACCACAAGTCCTAGTGCAAACTGCCTCCAATCGGCGCTTTTGCCTGCACACTCAAGAACACTAGCTCTGATACCACTGATGAAGGGGACTCCCCTTACAAATATGAAAACTCATAGCATAACTCAAATTTGTACAACATATGCAAGAAGGAAAATAATATCTTTTTACTACAACAATATGAAATGGGATTACAACATGCAGAAGCTCATAAGCTCCCTTACAACACGGGCTTTTTGCATACAAAAATCTACAATACTTGGAGTCTTCAATCCTATGCTCAATCTGGTAGCATTTGGATGTAAACCTCAACTCCTCAAAGCAAACTTCTCAAATGAAAAATGCCTAAATATATAAAATTTTATGAATGAGAAAACCACTATGGTTTCCCAAAACAATACGCAATTACCACCTTGGAAAAATCATGTCCCAATTTGAGGAAAAATCATAAAATAATAAAATATTCTAAATGTTCACATAGCCTTCACATGGGCACCTAAACCTCAACCAATCAAATTAGATCAAACTGGATTTTTCCTTAAGTATTGAGGAGTAGAAAATCCTCATCAACCAAACAAATTTTTCAATAAGTATTGAGTGTGAAATATTTTATGTATATATGCATTTATATGCCATAAATAGTATGAGCATGTTTCACAACAAGAGAATGTTATTGCATGTAATGCATCCACATATACTTGACATATAGAATCACATGACAATAATGAGGATCATTTGGATGGAATGGTTCTATTTTTTTTTAGTTAATACACAATGTCGATGTGTAATTTATAATATGATGCTAGCATAATTAGTGGAGCACTTAGTACTACAAAGGATTTAGTTTATCATCAACGTACATGAGCACTAGAGTTGTGTGTGATTGTCGACTAATAATCCAAATTATGTCCCCATTCCACCCATTACAAGAGGGAATCATACACAAATACCCATCAAGATGACATGGGATATATCCATACAAAAGTCACAAGGACTAACATTGGAAATAACCACAATAGATATTGATGGTGTATCAGTAATTGGTTTAACATTGACTATTGTCTCTCAAAACATCAAGAATTTTTCCACCATTATTATGTGAATGATATTGTAAGATAGAAAATGCAAATTATATTAATATTAAGAGAAATGAAGAGTATTAGATGTAGCCCTTGTCTTTCAGTTGACCCTTAAGGGAACATGTCCAATGTACATGTTAAATTTTTTTATGGTTTGTTGTGATAAATCATTGCAACATTGTTAAAATAATGTTATGGTCTTTATATTGGTAACAATCATTTATTTTAATTATGCCCATGCAATCATAATTATGTAAAATAAGACTACTAATGTGATGTTATGTTCAAATAGGTAACTATTTAATATGATTAATTAATATTATTTTCTATAACGTACAATCATGATATTCATGTATTTTTGTGTTGTTATTATACATGTTTTATTTATTGTTTGAATGTTTTGGTCAAACTTGATGTATCTAGTGTTTGTATTGCACTCTCATACTTACTATAGTGATTAGAAAAATAAATGTATTAAAAATAAAATTATAAATCTATCCTTCTTATTGTTAATACTTATTTTGAGAATCTTGAATATGTTCGAAAAATAATCATCAATAATTTAAATATATTTCTTATATTATCATTGAAAATATTTTAAATTATCACAACCATGAGATTTTAAAAAATAGTAACAATGCCTAATATTGGTTATGTGGGTACTATGTCAAGTCACAATAGTAAGGACATTTATCACATAAGCTAAGTGCAAAAGGTAAGTGAATACATGATTTTTTATATAAATATTGAGTTCAACTATATTTTAATGATTATGCAAAATGTATAGAAGTATAAAAATTAAGACATTTTTTCCGGCTATGTAGAATGTTATTTATTTTGACTATCAATGTGAAAAATTACAAAACAATGTATAATTAGATATTTTGTGTTAATAATTAACACTTTTGGTTTTGTTATAAATGAGTCATACTACTATAGATGGTGGGTTCAATTTTGTTAGAGTAATCATTCACTAGCTAATAACTATTTAATCTTTAATTGATTATTAGGCTAATTTCACTTTATGTTCTTAAGCTAAACTTATGAGTGTTTTTATATTTGATTAGATTGAGCTATTATTAGATTATTTTGTTTCATCACATAGGGTGACAACACTTATCATGATATAATCCCTTTCTCATTTAGGGTTTGCTCTTATAAGCACTCTCCTTCATTGTAAGTTCAGCGAAAGCTCTTCACATCTCTTGTAATATTTTCTTTTTGAGGAAATAAAAAATCATTATTTGCAACTCTCGTGGATGGAAGGTGTTCTCTTTTGTTGTTTTATCTTGCTTTGTGTGTTTTCTCACAATTCTAACATGGTATCAGAGCATGGATTCAACAAACCCTTCTTGAATTTTGATGGTTTTCTTTGATTAAAGTTACAAGGGCATAAAATTTGGAATCTTCATATTTTTGTAGGTTTTAGACTTGAACATTTCTTTTGTACGTTTTGGAGTGAAATGAAGCTCACTATTGTGTTTCAGAGGCCAAACAAACAAATTTTGACTATAAATTTTCCCATATTCACCGTTGGGAGCTTTTGAGGCAATTTTTTACTTGGAAGGTTGTATGATCCCTTAAGCACTATACGTACGATGGACTTGTCACTTTAAAAAAAAATAGTAACAAAAATTTGCATGCTTTATAAGCATTGTGCTTATAATAACACCAATGCTTATTAAAATGGTGCTCATACCATGCAAAATTTCATGGATTCCAAGCCATCAAGCCAAACTACCAATGGATTATGAGCCATTGGGTTTAACCCTTTGCAACTAGTAGTCAGGTCTGCCACCCTAGGCTTGTATGGGTGACCAATGCTCAGCCCTTAGGGGGCTAATTTTTTTTGGCAATTTTAGCAAGATTGAGAAAATCACTATAACTTTTCACGTAGGTATCAAAATTGGGAAAATGAGATCATCAAAAAGCTATTTCTGAGAAATATCTAATGGTGCAAGTATTTTTCTCAAATTTTGCTAGTGGTGCATTCTACAACCTGTTGAAGTCATATGTGATGTTTTCACTCTCGAGCTCACAACTTTTGACCATTTTCTTCATTTTTAGTGATTTTTGTGGTGTTAGAAAGGTATTTCAAGGCTCTTCACATCTATCCATGCACTTTTTTCATATTTTACTCTAGGTACATTTTATTCAATTTTTTTTTTGTTTTTACATTATGGTGAATTACTTGACATTTTAGCTCTTGGAAACTTCATGTTTGCATGGGATGACTTGTTTTAGGATGTTCTCTATGTATTTTCAGCATTTTGTCATATTTGGGTATTGTAGACATGTTTTGTAAGCACTTTCTATTTTGTAGATGCATTGAGATAAAGCACCATTTTAGTGTATCTTTTTTTGGGATTTCACACATCCTATTGTGCCTTTTTGTAATCACACTATGTTATAAAGTGTCATGGGGGGTTGTATAGTGCCTTTGTTTTGTCATAACAACTTTGTAAAGTGAGTTTCCCTTCCACAACAACATCAAATCCTAATGATTGTTGCCTCATACGTGTGTACCTTGTTTGCACACACTTTTTTAGTTGCAATCACTTTCATGTGCACATTCAAATGTTCTTTGTTCTCCTTCATGCACTTCATGGTGATACATAGTTTTTAGTGGATCTATCACGAGTCTCCCTTCTTCGTATTGTGGGGGGGGGGGGTTCTACTACTAGTGCTAATTCTTACTTGGTTTCATTTTAAAGTGATCTATGTATTTAGTTTTTGTTCCTATGTACTAGGAAGATGCAACAGTTAGTTACCCATGCACTTTGGTGAGATGGAGCATTTACCATATGGACACTCTTAGATCCTACTTTATTAGTTTATTTTTCATCCACACCTTTTACTTTTTTGTACATATATTTTGAAGTTCTCTAGTAAAAAAGTATTGACATTATGAGTGACCATTTGATTAAAGATGTCATGAAAAATATTACCATTCAATAAGCTAATTATAGGTTATAGTGAGTTATTTATTTACTATCAATAAATAAGAAAACCAAAAATATTTTGTAAGACAAAGCCACAAATGAGGACTTCTATAACTTCATGAACCTAGGAATAATTTTTTTCTCATGTTTAAAATTGTTGCATGCATAATAGTTGTTAAGGTAAACACATATGTTCATTACAAGTGTTAAAATATCAACACCTTGTTTATGGACTTATGTGACATCATTGGGCAATATATTTTTACATTGTTACAATGAATATTTTGAATGTTATTTGAATGTCCTAGTCACCCTTCAAATAACAATTAAAACATGTATTATACATTATTAAGTGAATTAGGTGAGGAGGTGGACACCATAACTATCCCCAATGATAACGAGATGGAGGGTTTTCACTAGGGTGGCAGAAGGTCTAAAAGATTGGCAATGGCAACATCTAAAGGAAAGGAGAAGAAGAAAAATGATCAAAGCCCAGAGGAAAAACCTTAAAGTCATCCAGAAAGTGTTGAGAAACAAGAAGACTAGGAAATTGATTCCTCAATTGAAGAAATTCTAGATAGCCTGGGGATGATTCGACTGAAGAAGAGGATTTGGGGGCTAAAAGTGAAGGAGGTAAGGGTGGTGAGGAAAGGGAGGAGTTGCAACAAGACATGGGCCGAGATGAGGAGGAAGTAAAACAAGACAGAGCAGAGGATATTAACAGAAAGGAAACTGAAGATGCTGAGGATGTGAATGGGAGTTTTAATAGTCTGGAGGAGAGAATGAAAATTCTTGAGAAAGTGGAGGAAGGCAGAGTCCAAGCCCTGGAAAATCTGATAAATGGAATAATTGAGGACAGATTGAAAGTGCTGGAGAAAGGTGTACAAACAAAAGGAAATTCCCATAAAATTCAGACCCTAGAAGAAGCTATCAAGAATGTGTGCATGGTAATGGATACTGTGATGAAGAAAGCCATCATGGCCACTGTCTCAGGGATGGTAAAAATCAAGAAACAACAGAAGAAGAAGGTAGCGGGTGATGGTGAGGGTCTTGCAGGTAAGATGGAGCAGAAGGCCACGGTGAATGGTATTGTTGAAGACCTAGTCAAAGCCTGGAAGCTGATTGAAGATGTATAGCCTAGTTGCTCGATTGTGTTGGTGTCTTTGGTTTTTTGATGTTTACTTTTCCTATGATTTGGTCTATTGCTACTGGTTATGGTCATGGAGGCCGAAACTTTAATCTTTATAATGTTATGTATATTCTGAGTAGGAACTATGTGATGGTTATCTATAATCACTATAGATGGTTATGTAGGAATGCTACTATTGATAGCTTTAGTTTTTTTTATCCATTTGATAGAACTAAAATGTTTTATAGAAAAGGGATTGGTTAAGATTTTTGGCTGGGGAATTGGGAAGTCTAGTGAGCTTCCTATTTTTTTTGTTTCTCACCACTCGTTGTGCTATTCTTTTCGTAATTTATGTTCGGGTCAGGGCCCTTTTTCCCTGCTTAATCAATCAAAAATATTCAATATTTAAATTTTATGCAACATCATATAATTGCATAAAATTGGATTGTGATAATAAGTAAATATTAATCATTGAAGTGTACTCAATAAGTGATGATGCAACTAGCAATATGCATAACACAAAAAATAGATAAACTTATATGTTTCTTTTTAATTTCTAAGAGTAATGAATTTTTACATGTTTTATCACATAATGTATCAAGAAAAACTATAATGTTATATGGAATACATGACTAAAAAGATAGATATAAATTTATCTAAATTTTAATGGTCAATATTTATTGTGACATGCTTGGCTATCTTTAGAAATAATCACTGATGTTAGTAAATTAAAATACCTTCAATGTTACTTCTTTCTTATAAACTAATATCAAATATCTTAATTATCATACCCATGAAATTATTAAAACTCTATAAACATCTAAAAGTGTTATCAAATGATTGATATACATAAATATTTGTAACCCTATTAGCCAAATAATACATATATTGTCTACAAAAATATAAATATGTCATGCTTCACCAAGAAGGCAATAAATATCTATGTATATCAACCAAAAAAACACCTTTGGGCATTATTACTAGTTTTATAAAATAAAAAACTTTTAGGTGTGAACAAGGTGATAGGTGGTTGGTATCCATTCTTTCTTAAGAATACTAGGTATTGAGTTCAAAATTCTAGATATTTTATCAATTAAAAAATTAAAATCATTCATTTTTAAGAAAAATATTTATTCCACATTTTGATAAAATACTAAAACACAACTACTGTGAAAGTCATTATACTAGTTATATATAGTTAATAAGTGCCACCTAATGACTAATACTAACAATCAAAATCAATTCCCAATTAAAGTCGATGTAATAAAATCTTATACCAAACTTGACATATAAGTTATCCACTAATCAAGTAGCCACTTGGTTCATGATGATGCTTCATTTAAATGTCAATCCAAGGATGTATTTGTTGGCATGTCATCAATACTATATGTGTACATTGCTAGATTCTTAAGAAATTGAGATTCTAATGTTGTGCAACAAAAGAAACAAAATATACAAGGCACCAAATTAAATGCCCATTGAGAGTGAAATGCACAAAATAAATCTAATATAGAATTAAAAATATTATCAAGATAAATAAAAAATTGAACCTTACACACTCGATAAAAATCTACAGGTCGATGAGTCACACTAAAATCCTACAACAAGAGTATTTTGAACTAAAAATGTAAAAACTTAAGCTATCTAGTCTATAGAGACCCAGTGGCAATCCACCTCAAGTGGGCCTTTGCTTACGTAAAACCATGCCTTCCTCCCATCCTTTGTGTGAACTAGCGAAAAACTAAAAATGAAAAGAACCATGGAACATGAACTTAGCCTTCTATTGATCTCAACAAGCTTGGTTATATTCAAACTATATTCAATATTTTCTATATGCTATATGTTTTATTGTTATCCTTGACATTGTTATATAACACTAATACTATTGCATCCACCCTACTTTTCTCAGATGTGTAGGAGGAGGATTTATTATTAAAAAAATAGTTGTACTAGGAAGCTAGTTCATAGAGGGGTTAGATTTATATTCCCATCATAATGATACAATATTAATTACACATGCTCATAAATATGAGTGATGGATAATCTTTCAAGAAGAACAAGGATGAGTCAATTGACTCATTTAAATTTACATGTGCTCTATTTTTCCATGAGAAAATTCAAAGCCCATCATCTACCCAAGAACTATTCATTTATTTACTATAACAACAATTACAAGTAGTAAATCTCGATTATTGCGAGCAAGTGGCTAACTTTGTTGAAATCACTTTGTTGTACTTAAAAAACTCATGAACTTGCCAATTATCACAATAAGACAAGAAATGCTATATTATTTTGAAAACAACTACTTTTAATATGTAATATTCAATAATTACAATGCATATTAAACTAGTGTTTTATCAATGTATTTAACAAAAAAAGGTTATTCAAAGGATGTAAACAAGTAAGAAGTGTACGCCAAGATAGAGAATAAGGAATATTTGATGAGGATATTATTAGGGCCCATCACTTGCCTCAAAAACGTTAGTGTAATTTCTTGTATTTCTACAAATATGTATTTATAGATAATATTACTTAATTAAAAATTTGATAGAAGATGATCTACAGTTGAACCCCCAAAACTATTAGTTTTCTAAAACATATTTAATAAGGAACACAATATTATTCATTACAATTCCATTGTTTGCTTAACTTTATCTTGAACAATGTATCTTGAACAGTGTATATTTGTATTTGGAAATATACAATGAAATGAAAGAATACAAGAGCTCCTAAGATGCTCATTACATCATCAAAGAAGAGAAGAATCATGGAGAGTAATGTGAAAATAATAAAATGAGTCCTCCATGATAAGAAAAAGAGGGCTAGTGCCAATAGACCACAACTTTAAGGTTTATGAAACTATTATTAATCAATATAGTGGAGAATTATTCCTTGAAAATTTAAGGAAAGGTGGGGGAATAACTATAAAATATA
>VDFB02282569.1:65582-108301 GCA_007258455.2 Sequoia sempervirens | reverse complement strand
CTATTGGGCTTTTATGGGAACATTTAACTAAACCAACCCAATATTTTCAACTAGTTATAATGTGTAGTTTAGATTGGGTAAGATTTTCGCAAGCCACTAAGGAATAATTTCATATGCTAGTTCTAAATCCACATGGTGTAGTTGGAGGTAGAGTTTTCGTAATGATTGATATTAGCTAAATATAAAATTAGGTAGATATTTCTAAGTAAGCCATTTCAAATCCAATTGGTGTAATTTAGAACTAGGTCCTTGACTCACTTAGACCTTATGGAGCTTCCAGATCCACATGAACCTTTTGGAGGCCAATTTAAATAAATATGGATTTGTGGATGTGATTAAGAGAATTGATCAAAGAATAAAGTTCAAATACAAGTGAACTTTCCACATGTTCAGTTCAAAGTCAAATTTCTACAAAAGAAAAATATTAAAGGAAAGGTTTACAAGTAAATCCAACTGAATCAATTATTTTCCCATTAGGTGAAGTTCACTTGCTAATCAAGTTCCCTCATATTTTGACACAGGTATAATTCTAATAAAGGCCTAAATGAGGAGGATGGAGGTTTTCACAATAACATAAGCGAACTAGTTCATTACTAAGTGAGTGCAATTTAGTATCAAGTTAATTTTCTGATGGAAACCAATGTTCGCATGGAGGATGAATGTTCACAAATGAAATTTAAGACAAAGAAGATGGTAATGTGAAAAGGTGTATGTGAATCAGTTTTTTTAAAAGTGCCTCTTTGTGATGTTCAATAGCACTTGGTGCTACGCAAAATGAATGCTTAACAGGTATAGTCAACAAACTCAACAATGCGGGAATGTGTTATTGAATTGGAGCTAGGCCAGATGGTTATTGTTCTATAGGTTCTCAATGCACTTTTAAAACTTGACAAAGTTAAAGTGAATATTTTCAACAAGAATTAAGGCATGAAGTTGAGCCAAAAGAAAGAAAGGTGATGATGACTGAAGTGGACCAAACAAAGGATCGATGGACATTCAATTCCCACTCTAAGGTTCACTTGGAGGTTGATTTTTAATAGAAGGGAAAAAGTGAAGTGTCAGAGCTTCCCATGGTCCCCAAGATCATGGGAACTCCTAATTTTTTTTTGTTACAATTCTAATCCTTAATGACTAAGGAAGAGAAATGAATACTTTTTCAAAGAAGAAGATGGTTTGTTTATCATATGTTCATTTATCGATAGAGTTCCTGCAAGGTTCACATGGGCATCAACTTTCTGCAAAGGGTTAGAATGAAAGGTTTGCTTCCTTTATAATGCCATTAAAACTTAACCACCTTTGCAACTACCCACATCTGAATCCAAAAAAAATATTTAAAGGAATTTATTGCATTTTAGTGTAGATTCAAGGGAATTTATAGTGTCCATACCTCATTAATGATATGTAAAACCTTTTCTTTTAGGTGACATCCCCAAGACATGATTTTATTGGATTTCATGAACAATTTCACTCAATTTCACACTCAAATCCATGAATCATCAATGCACATATATGGTGGGAATCAAAATAATGTTTCGTACACACTTCTAGGAAATCAAATTGAATTGTAGAGGATACTTGTTTTGTAGGTGTTGGTTGAGCTCATAGTTAGGATTTTTGTGCAACATGACCTTCTGGCATTCCACACACCATCCAACTATGGGTATATCTACCTCAATTATCATTTTGAGGAGGGATATAGGATAACATTTTTGGAGGGGAGATAATAGAGATAACTCACACAACAAAACCAGAGAGTTCAAAATTATAGTTTTGGGTAAAGTTATGATTGTATCATAATGATCTAGGTCCATCCCCAAATTTGTAATAATATTTGTAACTATATTATAGATTAGGTGATTAAAGGTATATTCAAACTCGATGTGTCCTTGAGTAGTTAGCCATATATATGACTATACAATTATTGTGAAGCTTTTACAAGATCTCTTTTCAAAATAATAAAGGAAGTGTATGGGTATGTGCATGGATTACTAAGTATATTCATTTAACATTCTGAAACTATCTGTGGTTTTTCTAGATGTATGTGTAGATCCCAACTTGCTTGTACATTCTTGAAGACCTATTTTTTGTGGTGTATTAATTAATGCATCACCTTAGTTTCAATTATTACATGTTTGAGTAGATTCATAAACTCTTTTGCCCAACAAGATGAAGGCATCAATCTATTATAGGTTTTCTCTCCCCACCATCCTTGACACACTCATAATATATCAACTTAAACATATTTTAGTTTCATTAGTTTGTGTGTTCTATTGCCATGTCTAAATGTCTATAACATCTAAGGGGTTATCACAAAACACATTCTCAAACATCCATATGGAAAATTATATGTTTAATAAGGTGTTAAGACTTACATGTCCAAACTAGCTCACATATGTATATTGTGATACACAATAAAATGGGTGTAGCTTCTTGAAGGAAGTGTTCAGTCATATTTTAATCATCAATCCAACACTTTGGCGATGCTAATATAAATAGTTTCTTAATCCATCTAGTTAGGATATCACCTTTCTATGATTATCATATTCACACTCATAACTTAAGTTTACTTAGGAATTTCAAAGTTTTGTCTCACTTTATAATATTGAGACATTTGTCCTCATCACTTGAGACACATATTGCATGCATACTTGCCACTTTACCACACACTTGCTAAGTGAGCTCGCAAGTGTTACACATTTGGAGGGCTAGTTAGTTGTTCAGTCCTACCTTCTTACCTCTTATATCTTGCCTATATATGCGAGGTTTCTCATTGTATTTTACACTCTTCATCATATATTGAGAGGCATACTATTGTGCTCATATTTTCACTTGTGGAAGGTTATCAATTAAAGCTCTTTGATCTTGGAATTCTCCAATATGGTATTAGAGCCATGAGAGCATGTTCCTTCCTACATCAATGTGACTCCCACACATATCCCTATCATCAAGGCATCATAGAGCCATTTTGAAATTTGGGTATTGATTTTTTTGTTTTTAATAAGTTATTCTTTCAAAACAATAGTGAATGCATACTTTGGTAGCAATTTTTTTGTTGAAGGCATTTATTTTACATCAAATTCATATCCTTTGCATACCAAATAGAAAAAATGATTTATGGGTTTTGTTTGCACCAACAAAAAACCATTTGGGTATCTATTATTTTTTGTAGATAGTAATCGAATATTGGAAAAATGCTATCAAAATAGAATTATGCGACCATTTTTCCTACAAATTAAAGATTGTTTTTATAATCAAATTGCATCTTCAACAAGTTAGAAAGAAAAATATTTTATGGGTTTGATTGTAATGCCAATTTTTTTAGGTATATGTTAAAGTTTGCATATAGTAAGAAGATTTTGCAAAAACTAAATAAGAAGTGTCCAAACTATTGTTGATGACAAAATAAAATATTGCAATAATTTTTGATCAGTAACTCAAAATTGAGTGTTGTTTTCTTCAAAAGTTAATATTTTTTCATTTTCAATCCATTGGACTTAAATTATAAAAAAACTAAATTATAAAGTGGTAAAATTTTGTGAAGCTCTCAAATATTGAATCAAGGGGGTGTCTTGTGTTGTTCATTTGAGCACTTCCATGAGCCAGGTATTTGAACACTTCCACATTTACCTTAAGTGTTTTTCTTCCCACACTTCATTTTTGTTTTAGCTGATAGTAGTCACGGACCTCCAAATCCATGGGAACTAAAATTTGATTATTGTAAGAAGAAACCACACACCATAGATTAATTCATTTTTAAACAACTTGACAACTTGGAACTTGCTTGGAAACTTCATCAGAACACAACAAATTTGTATTAAAAATGGAATCAACTTGTCAAATTCTTCTAAACTAGCACTTGCAGAAACATCCAATATCATTCAGTCATCTTGTGAGACATCACTATCAATTGAAGATGAACAATGTAGTTCGATGACATGCATTGTGATCTTATCACTTGATGCTACTTTAGAACTGAGATTTTCTTCCTTGAGAACTTTCAAAGCTTTAATGCACTAGGATATTATCTTTCCAAATCCACCACATTGGGACAAATTTCTACCAAATATTATATCTTTGTTTGTAGAGTCACACATTGCAGATTTAGAAGACACCGTTGAGGACATTAGTCTTTGTTTTAATAAAATTTCTTGTAATACATCAAAGTTTAGAGATGCTTCACAAAGAGCATCTAGTGATTCTTTGCAACAAAAAATAACATCTTTGGTACCTGTTCTATATCAGTCTTCACGTGGAGCATATGAGCAGATTTCAAAAATTACATCTAGGTGTTTTGATCATGTACAAAAATTAGAAACCTTCATCTCACTTCCTACATATTCCTATTAGGAATGGGAAGTCATCTCACACATATTAGTGGTGTTATTTTTCCCAAAGGGAGAAATATTGTTCAACATTCATGGATCAACTTCAACATCCAATATCGAGCATCTACCAATATTGCATGCATCATTTTGAGGGGAGGATGCATGGTTTCAATTCTTCTATCACTTTTGGGAGGGAGCATTTCCTTGGATTGAGTTCATCACTTCACATTTTTGGGGGGTTCACATAGAACTTTTCTCTTTTCTCTCTTACGGAGGAAACATTCATTATACTTTGTGCTAAAAGTAGTCCTTGGGGGTCATAATGAGTTCTTCATCTATTATTTATATTCTTCACATACATTTTATTTCATTGCATCACTTCTATTTTGGAGAGGGGTTTTTTATTTCACACTAGTTTTTTCTCCTTTACTCCACTTTATGAGAGATTTGTACATGAGTAACTAACATGACCTAGTATCTAGTACCCACTATATATGCATACATTACTCCCTAAGTTACACTTAAGGGGGGGTGTTATTGTAAATAGTGTCTTTATCCATCTAGTTAGGATATCACCTTTCTATGATTTACCTATTCACACTCATAGCTTAAGTTTACTTAAGAATTTTATATTTTTGTCTCACTTCATAGGATTGAGACATGTGTCCTCATCACTTGAGACACCTATTTCATGCACACTTTCCACTTGCTCACATACTTGTCAAGTGAGCTCACAAGCATTGCACATTTGGAGGGTTAGTCAATTGTTCAATCCTACCTTCCTACTTCATATACCTTGCCTATATATACAAGGTTTCTCGTTGTATTTTATACTCTCCATCATATATTGATAGACATACTATTGTGCTCATATTTTTACTTGTGGAAGGTTATCAATTCAAGCTCTTTGATCTTGGCATTCTCCAACAGGGGAAACCCCTCTTGGTCTTGTAGAGACAAGAGCGAAGGAGGTCTTATCCACCTCAATAATTGGTCCTTAGTTGCCTAACTTGAAGACATATTTGTGGTGATCTTCCCAAGTTTAACACCATTGAAACTTGTGAGATCATCAGACCTTAAAGGGTTTTCAAGTCTATAGCTCATATCACAAACAAGTATAATATAGTTTTTGAAAAATATTTGTTTGTTGCTAGACTTCAGAATGATCCTGCAACTAAAAGATTATATTATTACAAAAAGAAAGTCATTCAATGATTGTAAATTTGTTGAAATGAAAAACTTGATAGCCTAAAATATCCAAAAATAGTCTTTAATAAGAGTTATCAATGTAAATGACAAAGAATACAATTCAACATGTAATCTCAAATAATTTTGTAGCTAACCACCCAATGATGATTTTAAGAAATTTTATTAAAAAGACAATTTAAGAAAGGTTGAAGTTGCAAGAAGCCCACTCACCACAAGATATTTGCTAGAGATGCCTATTTCTCTAGTGAAATAAAAAATCTGTAAGCCCAAGAGGAACATTAAAAATTATAAAATTATCCCAGTAGAAAAATCAATTAAAGAGAAAAAGGTTCAAACCGAATGCATATATGTTGAAAACAAAATCTTCTTGGAAAAAGGCCTCTAAATAGGTTAAGCATTTTATATGCAAGGGACTAAACTATGCAACATATTGTCCCAAGAGAATTCACCTCGATTGCAAAGGTTTATGTTGTTTTCCAATAATCTATTAATCAATAGGATGTTAGTCCATGCTCACAAGCACATTAGGATTTAAAACAACAATATTACAAACTAATAGAAATAGGAGCAAAAATACAACATGATCAAAGAAAAAGACGCGAAATAACATTTTCCTTCTAGTGAATCTTCTAAAGAAGAAAATGATGATATTATTAAAATTCTTCCAAAGAAAAATAAAAATTAAGTTCAAAAAAATTTGAAATTGCACAAAATAGAGGTCCTTATAAAGATGTTGAAACTAGAGAAGAAAGGAAAACATTAGGATGAAAGCATCTTAAAAAAAAAAAAGGATCTAGCATAAGAGAAATGCAAGCATATGCTAAAAAGAAATATGGATATAAAATTCCACCATGGTAAAGAAAGGAAAATCAAGCACCATCCAATTAAATTTCTAAAATATTGTCAAGAAAGCCAAAAAAATCAGAAATCTAATTATGATAGTGGAGGTGATGATGGAGGATAGTGGAGGTGATGATGGAGATATAACTATATGTAGAAAACTTGATATGATGCTTGCAAATGTTAGTAAATTGACCAAAATAGTTAAAAAACAACAACAACTGAAGTATCTCAATTAATTGATGAGAGAAGTCTGTGATGTTCTATTCAAAGAAAATGAGAATCTTCTACTGAATCTGACACTTTCACTAAACAAGAAAAATAAAAAGTTTGATTATTTATCTTGCTAATAACAATGTTTATATAAGGATAGATTTAGTACTTCTTAGATATAAACCTTTATAATTTGATGCATTTGTTAATTTTGTTTTAGCTAGGTCATTTACTAAAACAAAAGCTATACTAGAATTTTTTTTGGAAGCCATGTCCTAAGTTGTGAAAGGGACATCCAATAATAAGGGAAACACTCAAACTGGGGAGATATGCACAAGATGTACATATCAAGATAAATGGTAAGCTTTTATTACAAACTTTATTGAATTTAATGATATGGATAGTGATGTTTTCGTAGGATTCTTATTTCTGATAAAATATGAACCCTTTTGTCTCAAGGAAAAATCATGTTATTAAGACATAATAAAAATCAATTAAAATTCCCTATCCTCAAATTATTCATTGTGGATGATGAAAATGTGAATTATGAAAAATAGTAACAATACAATGCAAGTACCAAATTCACACTCAACAATCACTCAACAGAACTCAAGATCTATGTAGAAAAATGAAATTATAAACAATTATACCATAGCAAAGACCTTGATTTTCTCCATTACTTCTTTTATAGTATCTTGAATGCTTGATATGTGGATTGGTTTTCAAAATAGCATAACCATGATATCACAATGATAGTATGATAGGCAAGATAGTGATATTTTCTCAAAGATAAAAGATAGGAGATATGAGTTCTTTATAATGCTTGATAATAATAGCTTGATTGATAATGACCTTGCTTGATAGTGCTTGATAATGATAGCTTTGCTTGATAATGTTTGATAATGATAGCTTTCTTGATAATGCTCTAGTGCTCTAGATCTAATGATATGAAATTATGCTTTAGTGACCTAGGGGATATGAATGGATGAATGATTTATTTATATGCTTCACTTGATATTTGATCAATGGTGGAGATTGATTGGAAAGATCAATGGATAAGAAAAATTGAGATAGGGTGGGAGCTAAAATTAGAATTAATGGAGTGGGATAGTTGAAAGAATTAAATAAATTTGTTTAAATCAATTCATAAGGATAGTTGGAGAAATAAATAAAAAATTATTTTATTTATTTATATATATCCAAAATAAATAAAAATCATTTATTCTCCAACATGTATGAATTGCATATATATTACTACCTTAGGGGTAGCTCCCTTTTCATTAAAATCAAAGAAAAGTACATTGTATTTAGCAACAGAGAGTGAAAACTAGGATTCTAATGGCCTTTATGACCTCCTTGATATGCTCAACCTGTGTTGATGTGAGTACAAATTATGATGGAATCTAACCAGATATGTAAAAGTTTCCATGTTGTATCAAGACAAACCTTCCCTCATCATTGCTATAATCTCTAACATTTTCTTATTTTTCAGCGTTGACGCTATACACATGCATCACATATCAGACCATTCTCAAGATTCTTCTTTAAGTTCCTAAGAGCCTTTATTACTAGAGCTCTGATTTCAAGATTCACCAGTCAATTTATGGCACATTTAGTCCAATCAAAGTTTCTAGAGGTCCTTACAATGTTATAAACAAATTGTTTCAACAACTCCACATTATGGGTATGGGATCTTGATAAATTCTTCTTGTCAATTAGCCATTTGATGACATCCTCCTCAATGTCCCCATTCACCACAAACACATCCTTTATCTAGTCATCCACTTTCCTCTAGTTGCAATCACAATCACATTCAAGAATTGATATGAAATCCTCTTCTTTCATGATGGTCACCTCAAATGAACTTGACATTGAAGAATTTCTATCCTTCATTCCCATGAAACAAGTTCAAGGCCTCATAAGAGGAAACTGCGTGCCTCTGCTTATCATTTTGTTTAGGTATGTGGCATTCATTTGACAACATATAGTCATTTCTTTCTTTTTACAAGCCCCAAATATACTTTTTGACATTTCATGCCACCTTCTATGACCCATCAATAAAAAACAATATGAGAGATCCTATATGGGCCATCTTGCATGAATTTTCCTTGAAAAAGTCCTAAAAATAGCTAAGTCCCAAATTTTTGGAAATTTTCTTAACTGCTTATTTGTATGCCTTCTCTATTGCTCTCAATCTTCCATCTCTTTCACCTCTTCTTTCAAAATTTTTACCTAAGTGTTTTGGGTTTCAACCATCAGCCTTAACCTTCAAGTCTTATTGCTTCCCTTCATACACCTTATTTTCTCCCTTCGATCATCAAAGTCTTGATCAGGTCTTTCAAGATTCAACTAAGTCTCAGTATTTTAGACTTTGGGGATCGACCTTCTTCTCTACCTCTTATCATCCTTTCATCTTAAGAAATCCCTTTTTCCTCAATCCCCGAAATCCCAATGGATCCTTTGAGGATTTTTTTAAGTCTCGATTTTTTGGACTTCGGGGATCAACTTTCTCTCTTACCTCTTACTTTCTTTTGATAGGAAGTATTCCTTCCTCCTGACCTTGATCCCCAATGTCTTACCTTTGGACATCGGATATCGAGCTTCCCTCTTACTTCTTATCACATTTTGTGATAAGGTGTAATCCTTCCTCTTGATGCTCAATGCTTGACGAGGCTTCTCCTGTATTTTTTGGGATCACAACATTCTTCTTTTCAACCTTTTAGCAAGTGTTCCTTGGAAAACCCAATGCCCAATCTTTGATGAATATGTTCTTTTGAAACTCTGGACCATTTAATGCTTAGCTAAGTGATTCTTTCAAGTTCAAAGGCTCAATAATTCTCTAGAATGACATGTTTTCCCACAATGGTGCCATTACTGCTTGAGAAAATTTCTTAGCTACCTATTTTGATTTTGGGGCTTCAAGGACAACATTTAATGCACCTCCTAACTTTTGAAAGTGAATTTAGTGGCACCCATACTCATTTATTGTTGATGTTGTCCATTCTAACGTGATTGATGCCCAAATCATTGATTTCATGGGAAATTTTTGGATGCACATAAAGGAAACATTCAATGCAAGGGTATGGGTGTTGAGTGTTAGTCTTGCTTCCTAAGCATGGATCTTTGATTATTCCTGATCTATAAAGGCAAGTATGGTATTATTTTTAAGGGTTCTTCCTTTGGACCCTCCAACAATTTTTGTGTGGAAAACACTACATTATGCTATTGTAATCTTGGATTCATTCCTCTATGTTAATAAAATTAGCCTATCTTACCTCCTTTGCATTGTGATATAATGTGTATATTCTCTTACCATCATATTCAAAGTTCTTTGTGTTATTTCATTCATGTATGATTGTGTTTCATATGTTGTGATTGTTACTTTGTGAATATCTTTGCTTTGCAACATTTCACAAACCACAACCCTCATATTGTCCTTGAAATCCAACAAATCAAAGGTCTGTGTATCCCTCTTGGCCTATTTTATTTGCATCTTGTGCTATCTTGAAGTAGGAAGAAACAACTTTCTGTCTTGGTGTATCACCTCTTATTTCCCTTTAATGCATTCCTTCTACCTCTTTTCCTTTGAAGAGCTGTTAGAGTAGGGTAGTGGTAGGATTTCATGTGCTAGGTTGGACCAACACATTTGTACTTAGATCATAAGAGGAAGCTAACCTTCTCCAAAGACTTGACCTCAGTTTACAGGGTCCCACACCTTGAGGTCATTTGCATTGTGTCATTAGAACGTTGAGCCTTTGTTTAGAAAGGTGTAGTTTTATGTGACAACAATTTTTGGTATGTCTGGTGGGATTAGTTTAATGAGCCTAAATTCATTTTGCTAAGGATATTGGTGTGCTTCTCAATAATTTATGTCATTGGACATACACTTGGAAACTTTACAATTCATTTTGGGTGACTCTACTTAGATGTACCCAAAATATTTCTGGTTGAGTAGTCCTCTTATTTTATATTAAATCATTGAAAAAAAATCCCTATGCTCAAATATGTCAAGTTATTGCGGAAATCACATGTAAACTCCCCCATATAATGATGGTGCCAGCTTTGCTCCTCCCCATCAACAATATCAAGCTAGTAATGCCTCCCCAATCATTTCATAGAATCTTGTTGTAGTAGATTGCTAATATTTTCCAAATACTTACCACCCATCCCCCTTGCTCAAGCTTCCTAGATGCCTACACATTCCTATCAACATTCTCAGGAGGCTTACTATCTTACAGCTCAGCCTTGTTACTCTCCCTTTTAGCCCCAAAATGTCGATAATATGGAGATGAGTGAACTCACATGCATTTTTAGGGATCTTAGTAGACAACTAGTTGAGATTAGGGAACAAAAAGAATTTGAATTATAATAGGAGTGGACTAATCAATCCTATTAGGAAAAATAAGATTATTTCAACACAACAAGATGAGGTTATCCATCAAAATCACTATCCACAAAAAAAGATAGAGTCTCAATGGAGATATAAACAATAGTTGGAGAGCCAAAGAAGGTAGTAAGAGGAATGTACTGCAAGACATACTGCTATTAGGCAAGAGAAATTGAGACTTGCCCTTGCTCTAGCACAAAGGCATGATACTTAGGCAACCCCTTATGTGCCTAGTTTTAGGAAGATTCCTTTATCAGTCCCAAAGCAATATGCTAAGGAGGAAATACATGAACATAATTTTGTAAGTTTCAGGAGCTTTAACAAGCCTCTTGAAACTTCCACAAGTACTCTAGTAGCCCAAAACAACCTGCTATGCAAGAGGTACATAAGCATAAATTTGTGAGTTTCAAGAATCCTAATAAGCCCCTTGAAACTCCTATTGAACCTCTTGAGCCATCAAGTAGATCTCTTGTGGTGGAGATCCCAAGTTTTGAGAGCTCCCATTCTTCACAAGAGCCTATCCTTAAGGAGGCTCAACCTATTGTTCTTGTTGAACAACCCCGTTTAGAGCTTCCACAAGATTATAAGTGTCTTTCTAACTACTTTTCTCCCTCCATTTCTATTTCACTTTGCAAAGGTGGAACTGTCATCTAGGATCCAAACTGGTTAGAAGAATAAAAGAGGGAGAGGTTCTAGGTCAAGAGTGAAGAGGTTGTTGTTGAAGAGCCTTTTTATGCTCCATACAATGAGTGTCTTGGTTTGCTACAAGAAATAGTTGAAGATGGCCATTTGCAACAACAAGACATTAAACAGGTAAAGAAAATTAAGGTTGTAGAGGAACTAGTCCTATCCTTTTATGACCACCATTTTTTATTGAAAATGAGGAGGAGAGCTCACCTATACCTACATTAGTAGAGGCCTTTGACCATATTGGGTTAGGCTTGATAGATGAAGACAAATCCAAGGTTTTGGAGTAGGAACAACAAGCTTGTTTAAAATCAAGTGCAGTGGATGGATGTCCCTAATCTATTGAAGTTTGTAGTTCTAGAGGGGAAAATTGTGAGCAACATAAGAGTGAGGAGGTGATGAGTCCATTTCTTGATGTTTTTATGCATGTCTACAAACATTATCAGACAATCCTTTTAGACATATTCTTATGCTATGCTATCTTTTTATGCTTATTATACCACCTTGGACTTGAACTAGAGTAATGGAAATATAGTTATGATATAGTAGCATTGCATGATTTATATGTGGATATGTATGGAATGTGATTAGAATTTTGTGTTTAAACATGGTAGTTAGCTTTGTGTATGTGTTTTATGGATTAACCTTTTGCAGCCAAAGAAGATACGGTAGCCCATAGTAACTAAAAGTTGTAACCTACAACCAAAGAAGGTCTCAGACAGTGAAATAGGGGAAGTTAAAAAAAAATATGGATGTAATAACTACCATGTAGAGACATTTGATGGAGTTAGTTGTGCATCATTATGGTAGTTAATAAGGTGCTAAAGAAGAAGAATTCTTTTATTGATATGATTTTGAATAACTGATTATGTGTTCCATGTGTAGATCTGTTTTGTAGAAATTTAATCCTATTTGAACTCTTGTTTCTTTTCAGTTACAGTTTGAATAACTCAATCTTAATTACATACTCTAATATCTAGGGAGTTATAGTTAATGATTTCAGTTAAGCTTTGTGTTCAGAATAAACTCCCCCGTGCTTGTATATAGCTGGTGGTTGAGTCTTTAGTATAGTTAGTTGATTAATCTTATACTGATGAATTAGTTATCAATTACTTCTTAGTTTTCAGTTGAAATCTATAGACATGTTGATTGTTCAAAAATGGTTTTCTTGAATACAATATTTGAGCAAGATTTTATGTGATCTTTTGGAATGCATAATGAATGAATTTTAAATTGATATGGTTGCATAGAATATGGAGATTTAGATTTTTTTTTAGTTTAAGTGAAGATAGCCACTTGAGAAAGCCACTCAAGTAAGTGTTCTTCACTACTTTTATAGTTGTTTCATTTTTTTAAACCATTATTTATGTTAGTCATTACTTCATAAATTGCATATAAGTTAAAATAGATTCTCATGTTATGACTATCAATAATGGTTGTTCATGTGCATGAATGCATTCAATTGGCCTGTAGTACTCTAGAGGATAGATTAAGTCAAGTTATTAGTTTTGAGTCAATTTCAATAATTAATTTTTATCAACAATTTAGCTATAGATTATGGTGTAGGCACCCATAGCTAGTAGCACCAATTTACTTCTTTAATTGTTTTGTGTTTATGTGATTTTTCAACAAGTAGAATACCTTTAATAGGATAACCTAGGTAATATCAGGTATTTGAAAGCACATATAGTGCCAGTGCCATCACAAGTTTACAAGCCCTAGTTGACAATTTAATGAATTCTT
Source organism: Sequoia sempervirens (assembly GCA_007258455.2). Classification (NCBI taxonomy): domain Eukaryota; kingdom Viridiplantae; phylum Streptophyta; class Pinopsida; order Cupressales; family Cupressaceae; genus Sequoia; species Sequoia sempervirens. The sequence continues at coordinate 94,897 of VDFB02282569.1, read as the reverse complement.
TGCAATGTTTAGTGGACTGTTTAGCTAGGACATTCCTCAGAATTATGTGATTTCCACCAAGTTTACAAGACACAACTTTAGACTCTATAGGAGGCAATAGAGGATGTGGTATCCATTTCATGCCAAAGGTTTGATTTTGTTGCAGCTAGTCGCCAAAAGGAAGAAATGAACATAAAGAGACAACCCAAAGAATTTATTTCTTCACCTGAAGTGTCTCACAAACCTAAGGTATGTGTTGATGAAATGTGCATCAATACAAGTAGTTACGTTGTATGTTGGTTTTTTGCTATCCCTGAATATAGCAATATTGAATATGAGGTCTTCATTCAAGACATGAAGATGTGATCTTTGACATCAGGGATAATGTGACTGAGTTAGAATGCTTCACATGGGACCAACATGCTGAAAATCCCACCATTGAGAAACCACACATCTTCCAAGAGAGTGATGCCCTTGTTGCTCAAATTAATAGTGCGTTTGAGCTTTAGAGCTTTTCATTTGAATTGCATAAGGAAGATATTTCCTATGTAGATCAACAAATAGGTTTGGCATACTTTGCATCAGCATGTGAACTGAAAACTTTCTTTTTATTTCAATTCATGCAATAAGGAGGTCATCAATTAAATGACAATGGCTTACCCTTGCGTGAGGAGGATTAATTTTCCTCTATAAAAGGTCCCTCCCTTGATGTTGACCTATTTTCAAAAAAGTTCACCTCTATTGTTGTATGCTCACCTGAGGCACTAGTATCAGATGAATTCAACACTTGCATCATATGGTTCTCCTAGAATGACAAAGCTTATGTTGGAGTGATGCTTCATTTTGCAAGTACTTTATATAGTTCCCTGCATGTAGGTAGAGGTTTTCAACAGTTGTAGCCAAGTGAAGTTTGAAACTATGGTCTGAGGGAGATCAACTCCTTCAGAAGGTTCATCTTTAATAGAGGCAAATTTCCATATTTTGCTTTCCATTAAAATTATGTACATATTAGTTATCTATTTTTGTTTTTCCAAGAAGTGTGCTTGCACACCTTACATTCTCCTTAAGGGAATGCATGTTTCTAGCATTCTTTTTGTCCTCCAAGTGTAGATCACACATGTTTTTTTTTCTCTTAGGAAACCCAGTTGTTGAAGATTTCCCCTTAACTCCTATGTGTAGACACCCAAAATTTTCCATGTCATAACATTACCTAGTCGATACATGACCTTGTAAAACATCATGTAATATTTTACCCTAGGTCATTACATTATCCCACTTATCCCATTTATTCCATTTAATCACCTTCCCAATTAATTAAATAAATCTCATTTATTTAATTAATTCCCTTCACATGTCTCAAAATAATTCAAATTAAGTATTTGAATTAATCCCTCACTTATTACCACATTGCAACATGTGTCACATGACTACAACTCTTCACATGCATAAATAATTTAAATAATTTTATTATTTAAATTATGAGATTCCCACTAGAATCCTATTTTTAGCCCCACTTATTCGTGCATCATAGGCATCTTTTCCTCCAAAATAAATACATAAAATAATCTCACTTATTCCCTCACATCCTAATGTGAGCCTCATGTCATAACCCACTTAATGTGCATCATAGGCACTAAAATCAACTTTTAATCTTGGCCATACACATCACATAATTGAATTTTAATCTTGGCCATCAAATCAAATCAGCCTTCTCCTATAAGTCTAGCCTCACACATGCCATTTGGCATCCATCTTCTTGTAGTATCCACACTCTACCAAAATTTCCTCCAATCTTCTCATCTATCTATCTATTTTTCCTCTATCATCTCCATATTATTGTTATGCTACAAAAATGAGCAATCAACGTCAACATATCAAATCATTCAATCCTTTGAAATATTTCATGCTTTTGTGAGGTGGAGAAGAGTAATGGAGATAAATCAAATCTAGCTTGGAGATTGGTTTCCTTTGCTTTCTTGTTTTCATTTCATTCTAGTTTGTGCTCTATTGTGCTTGTTAGGGTTTCATTATAATTTGTTTATGCATTTGCCCTAAATTTTTACCTTAACTACACTATGCACAATGGAATGATAAGGCCCTTAGATCCCATGATTAGTAGACAATAATCCTACAAAAATCACCAAAATGTTGACATTTCATGCCACCTTATATGACCCATCAAAAAAATTGATCTAAGAGATTCTATATGGGCCATCTTGCATGATTTTTCATTGAAATCGTCCCAAAAATGGCTGTCCCAAAGTTTCAGACTTTCTCTTACCTACCTATTTGTGTGCCTTCTTTATTGCTCCTAATCTTCCATCTCTTTCACCTCTTCTTTCTAATTTCTAGATACCTAAGTGTTTTGGGTTTTGGCCATCAGCCTTAACCTTTAACTCTCATCGCTTCCATTCATAAGTCTTATTTTCTCCCTTTGATCACTGAAGTCTTGATTAGGTCTTTCAAGATTTGAATGTCTCAAATTTTTAGATTTCAAGGATTGACCTTTTTCTCTACCACTTATCATCCTTTCATCTTAAGCAATCCCTTTTCCCCGATCCCTAAAATCTCGATGGATCCTTCAAGGATTTGTCTCGAACTCAATTGTTTGGACTTTGAGGATCAACTTTCTTTCTTACCTCTTACTTGAACTTTTGATAGGAAGTATGCTTTCCTCTTGACCCCTTGATGTCTTAACTTCATTCATCGAATATCAGGCTTCCCTCTTTACTTCTTATCACATTTTGTGATAAGGTGTAATCCTTCCTCCCAATTCCCGATGCCCGATGAGGCTTCTCCTCTATTTTTCAAGATCATGACATTCTTCTCTTCAAACTTTCAGTAAGTGTTCCTTGGTAGGACCGATGCCTGATCTTTGACGAAGATGTTCTTTTGGGGATCTAGACCATTTAATTCTCATCTGAGTGATTCTTTTAGGTTTTAAGGCTTGACAATTCTTTAGAATGGCGTGCTTTCCCATGATAGTGCCATTAATGATCAAATGACTTTCTCAGCTAGCTATTTCAATTTTAGGGCTTCACAGACAACATTTAATGCATCTCTTGACTTCTACGAGTGGATTTAGTGGCACCCATACTCATTTAATATTGTTCTTATCCATTCTGACGTGATTAATGCCCAAATCATTGATTTCATGGGAGATTTTTGGATGCACGTAAAGGCAACATTCAATGCAAGGGTATGGATGTTGAGTGTTGGTCTTACTTATGGAGCACAAATTTTTGAGCTATGCTTGATCTATAAAGGCAAGTATGGTATTATTTTTAAGGGTTCTTCCTTTGACTCCTCCAATAATATTTTTGTGGTAGACACTACATTCTACTATTATAATCTTGGCTTCATTCCTTTATGATAATAAAATTGGCCTATATTACCTCCTTTAGGCTATAATATGATGTGTATACTCTCTTACCTTCATATGTAGAGTTCTTTGTGTTATTTCATTCATGTATGTTTGTGTTTCATATGTTGTGATTGTTGCTTTGTGAATATATTTCCTCTACAACACTTCACAAACCCTAACCCTCATGCTTTCCTTGAAATCCCATAAAGTAAAGATTTGTGTATCCCTCTTGGCCTCTTTTAGTCACATCTCATGTTGTCTTGAAGTAGGAAGAAACAAATTTATGTCTTTGTGTATCACCTTATATTTCCCTTTAATGCATTCCTTCTATCTCCTTTCCTTTGAAGAGTTGTTAGAGTAGGGAAGTGGTAGGATTTCATGTGCTAGGTTGGGCCAACACATTTGCACTTAGATTAGAAGAGGAATTTAGCCTTCTCTAGATACTTATCCTCAATTTGCAAGGTCCCACACCTTGAGTTCATGTCCATTGTGTCATTAGAATGTTGAGCCTTTGTTCAACGAGGTACAATTTTATGTGACAAAGGTACCCTTTTCTGCAATCAGATATTATCTTTTTCCCATCTCGATCAATTGTGTGATTAGACAAATAATTTGTGACCCTTTTTGCCTCTTTGAAGACATGTTTTAATGTGTAGTTTTTTATGCCCTTCAATACTAGATAAACACAGTCAATCCAAAAATTGAGCTTCAAACAAAGTGCATTTCTTGAAATGATTACTTTGATTATTAGCAATGAATCGCCTTCTATATCCACATATTCAAGTTGAGTTCTCTACATGCATTAAGACCTTTGTATAGTGCAACAAACTCAATGCAGTTGTTTGTTCCATTTGGTAATTACGCCGAGAGGCGTTCCTATAGTGGCATCACATGTTTGGAGATCCGTGAAAACAAAAAGAAATGGTAGTTACAAAGTCGAGAAATTCAAATGCATGGTGGAATTCAAATGCACATATAGAAGTGGAAGAGGCTTCAGTTACAAATGCAGAATGGTGGAATTCAAACACAGATTGGGTCCATGCCGTAGGGGACACTACTCTAGCCTTCAACTTCACCACCAAGTGCATTATTTAGGAGGCCCTACACCCCAATACCCATGAGCTCTTATGCCTTTGAGGCTCTAACAATTGACGCACAAGGATGATCAACTTCTGGGGCAAGAAAGTTGTCACCTTTGTCGACAACCATGACACCAGCTCCACTCAAAATCACTGGCCCTTCCCTCCCGAATCTATTCTCCTTAGATATGTCTACATCCTCACTCATTTTGGAACTCCCTGCATTGTAAGTCACTCTTGATTTTTGAAGCTTCCTTTCAATAAACTCAACTGACCATGCTTTTACAACTCTTGTGGCAGTTTTATGATCATTTCTTCGATTGGGGCATGAGTAAAGAGATCATGGATTTGGTGGAGATACGTAAGAGAAATGACATTAGATCCAATAGCCTATGCAACATCATTGTGGGAAAGGGAGATTTGTACATGGCGTGCATGGATGAGAAAGTGGTAGTGAAGATTGGAGTGAGGTTTAACATTGGAGGGTTGGCCCCCTTTCCTAATCTCTTTCATATAGTAGCTGTAGGCTGTCATTATTACATGTGGGAAAAAAAGAGCATATGATATTAGGTATTGCACTCTTTTTTCCCCCTTTGTTTGGAAGAAAAGAGATCATATCATATGCTATGTCAAAGTGGGACTTGAATAATGGTATCAAATAATATTACTATATATAACTTTTTCCAAGTCTTGTAAAATTATATTGTAATAGCATTGTTTGTTAACTTAATCATTAAAGTTTCAATTACTCTTATAATAAAGTTCATATTTTATCTATTTTGAGTGTGGCATAATGTGCAGTTATCTTATGTTTAGTTGTGGTGTTTAACTTTGTAGGGTTAAAAAGCTTATGAATCTAAGATGTTACTATTCAGATTTGACCAAGCAATCTGGTTTCTGATAAATGAATTTCCTATAAATTGTTGTGCAGTTACACACAAATGAATTTGATTTTTTTGGCATTTTTATGTCAACTAGAATCAAGCTTACAACTTATGATATGGATAAGCTCTTCTTTATGAAGTTTGTATTGCAATTTAAAAAAATCGCACTTTCAATGTTGTTTAGATTTAAATTTATGTAATTGTAATTTTACATCAATTGTATCAAATTTACTTTCATGATAGAGGGAGGATTTAGTAGTGGTGCACTGTAACTTCACCTTTCTCAAATATGATGTCACATCAACATGTGTTTTGTTGAGGTGTCATAAAAGATTCCTAAAAGGGATAAGGCACATAGTTGTGTCATGTTTTTTTATTTGATCACATGTTACTTTTTGGATCTAATGAGCATATTTCATTCAATAATTACTAAAGTTGGCCAACACTAACAATCTTGAAGTTACAACTAATATTGTTATACTATTATAAATAAGTTTAAATCTTCAAATTATATCTCAACTATTGGAACATGCTCAACTATTAGATCTTTTCTCATACATATTGGTAGGTTTTACACATAATATGAATGATAAATGACTTTTGTATGAATTTGTAAATGACTTTTGTATGGATTTGTAAATGGCTTTAATTAGAGTATGTGAGTAGTAATTTTTTGAAGTTTTAAAAGTTCAAATTAAATTTATATGGGTTTAAATTGTTATTTAGTTGACAATTATCTAGAAAATTTTGTAATTTTGATTTCATATAACAAACATTAGATTATATGATTTACCACATAAGCCTTAAAGTTGTAGGGTGACTAACACAATAGCATTTCCTACTCTTCAACATTATTGAACCATCAAGAATTGTATTTTATAATTTGTGTCAATTCTATAAAAAGATGGTAAAGTATTTAAGAATGATGTAAATTAATGAATTGTAGCATTTTTCATCATATTTTTATTTTACTTTTAAAAAAAATATTTCTATCATTTTAAAAAATTAATTAATTTTTTTTCTATTATTTTATTTATCGAGTGGCATTTTAGCATTAACATTAAAATTTGAGGACAAATAATATTTTTTCACAAACTCTTTGAATTGGATTACTAACTCAAATGTTAATTACATCTAGATATTTTTTAGTAATCTTTACTGAATATCTTACTCATTATTGATTTTTTAACTAACACTAATTGAAATTGTATACCTATATTTTATTGTAATGTGTTTCTCTAAGTGTATTTATTGTTCGATTTAAAAAATGAAACAAAGGAATATATGCAAAATTTAATGCATTATTTTGATATTTTTGTACCTAAGTGTAATAACCTCATGGTTAATTTCATGCATATAAATTTTACATTTAAATATTTTTAACAAGATCTCACATAAACTCACATTTTCTCATGATTTATACACCAACATTCATAACCTATTACAAATGAAGCTAACAAAAAGAGAATAAACTTTTAAAATTTTCTTTATATTAAATAGGTATGAAAGACATTACAATACATTGTAACAACAACTACTACTACAAATAAAAAATACCATGCTTACACCCACAACAACAAACTATGAATTTCTCAAATTGGAAACAAATGAAATTTATGACCATGAAGCTCCTTCACAACCTCTAAGTGAGATTGTCCTACATGGATGAAGGGGTTTCATTATTTGATCTCTAGCAAACCCAAGATTTTTCATCCTTAGATGTAAATGCTCAAACACAAGAGCTTAGAATAGGTTTGGCAATATTTTTTGTGTGTAAAAATGCATAATCCCCTAAATGAATGATGAAAGTAAATCTAAGGGTGTGTAAAAGTGTCAAAATATTTTTCAAATATAAGGATGAAAATTCAAATGTGCCTATGGTGTTGGAGGATGAGGATGGTCATCCCTTCATTAATGAGATGGTTGCATCCTAACTCTTGTTGATCCTTGCACATGATCAAGGTTGTTATTTCATGCAAGATTCATCATTGGCCATAAATTTTAGTGATCAAGCATAATGTGAATACTATTGTAATTTCCCCACATTAATGACTAAAAGAAAGGCAGAGCAAAAAAATCTAAAAGCCCTAGAAATTATTTGATGTAACAAATATTGTTAATACACGGATGCAGTTGTCTCTTCTATACACAAATTCATCTCATTGTCCTTTCTTAACTTTCTAGGACATTGTATGAAAATAAATTTATTAATAAAAATTGTGGAAATAATTAACACTATAACATAATTTATATAATAGGTATAAGTTAATTGCTTGAAGCTCTCCACTAAACAAAAAAACATCAATAAAAAGTCACAACCTTTAAGCCTTATTCCATACACTCAAAGAAAAAATGAAATTGTGTAATGTGTATGACTACTAAATATTCATTTATTTCTAATAATATGTGTAATTATATTGAATTATTGTATTCCATGTATTAATCTATCTCATTTCTATACAATATATGGATTCTCAAAGTTTAGAAACTCAAAATTTAGTTAATGCCCCCATAAATCGTACCAAGTCTATTGGATCAAATGGGATTATTGAAACATAGATGAAGAAACTCATGAGATCAGTGAATGCACTTCTTACATAAATAATAAATGAAATAGAGGATGTAAGTAGAAGCATAGTAGCAATCGAAGACTTTTAAGTCACTCAAGCAGAAGAAATCTTCAACATGTACAAGGCCTCTTTGAAGGTTCAAGGATTTCCCATATTCATATGAGAAGTGTTCTATGATGAACAATATGAGCAAGGAAATTCCAATATTATACATGATGTGTTCATAAACTACTTGAAAAAAGAATAGAAAATTAATTTTAAATCCTAAATAAATATAGATATTACAAATTATGTAATCTATGTATTACTATAGATACTGCATATTTCAGATGAACATTTTATATATTTTCTGTATGTTTATATGACTTATGGATGTTATTTATGTTATTGGTGATTATGATTTTGTGATTTCTCTATTAAACTACATCATGGATGGTTCATATAAACATTTTTATATACTTTATGTATGGTTAAATTTTATTTATTTATTAAGCTCAATGATATACTTTATGGATAAAATATATTCACATACTTTATGGTGGATTACATTGTTTTTTATTAGATAAGTAGGGGAAGGGCCCTGATCGCATGGTTATAAAGAAATAACAACAAACTGAGAAATAGGTTGGGAGAAACAACAATAACCACCACCAGGAAATAGCATCAAACTTACCAAACTAGAGCCTAAAAAGGAATACAACCTTATCATCATAATCAAAAGCAAAATCCCCATATTAATCCACAAAATGGTACACAGGCCATTTATGAGATCAACCAAAGTCCAACAGGTATGAAACCATAACAAAGCTATAAGGAAATAGCAATATGGGATAATACCACTAAGCACCAATAGTTTCAAAGCACTCATTTGACCAAAGCAAAAAGCACCCCATTCTTGCCAATTTGGGACACAAACTCCTTCCAAGTAGGGCCATCTTCAACTTTCATATCAGACTTAACAATCAACAAAATAGGCCAATAGGCCACCCTCCAAGTTGGAAAAACAATAGCTAGAAACAACAACCACCCCAAAGGTGGATAAGTCAAATTGTTCTTCCAATCCATGCATGCAAGATTAAGAGGATCTTAAAACCCACTCCACCAAAAAATAACTGAGCCCATCAACACTCCTTGATAGAGCCATCCCACATCGAGCCTGTTACTAAGTGCAACCAATTTTGAACCAGAAATAGCATTAACACTGATGGGGTAGAGAGCCCCCATCCACCTTATTTCTCTCCACCTTTAGAGGAGAAAGAATATCCCAAAAGAAGAACCACCCAAACAATAACACATGTAGAACACTGTCCCCTCAAATGAAACACCAACTTTGGGTCAAAATCAAGAGCACAACTAGCAAAACAAGCTTGGAAGCCACCCATAAGGCTGTAGGAACAACAACCCTTAACAATATCCACCCCTAAAGTGGCCAAGACAACCAGAACAACAAGACCATCATGAAGCATCAACTTCCTAACAACAAAACCATTAAAACATAAGCTTTTGAATTGTTTTAGGTCCAACACAACCAAGCTCCCAACCATAATTTGGGAGTCAATAGGCAAAACAAAGTACTGAGGAGCCATAGCCAGCTTAAATCACTACTCTGCCCGACACACCAACTCAATCTCTTCCTCAATAAAAGTAAGCTACCCTGTATAAGAGAGAATGAAGTGAGGATCAAAACAACAAGAGTCGCCATTCTCCTGCGCAAATATGCTCCACCTCAAAAGGAACCAACAAATAGAAAGGGAACAACTTACTGCTACAACAATCGTCTCCGCCTCTATAGGAGAGGGCTCCACCTCAACAAGAGGAACCTCCACCTCCATAAGAGACCCCAACTATAAAACCCAATAGGAAGTCAACACTCTAGTTGTAAGAAAACACACCTCATCCCTTGGAAACATGAGCATCAAGTACAATAAGGAAGCCATATGAGGCAACTCAACACCCACCAAAGAGAAATCACATCCCAACAACTTCAAAACCATCGAGGTAGATAAGGAATGAAGCCCCAACAAAAGAGGAGCATCCAAATCAGTAGATAGGACCATAAAGGAACCTTTGCACAATAGGTTTAACATTTTATCAACACCCATTGAGAACATCAACAAACCAATGAAATACTCAAACAAAAAGCTCAAGGACACTTCAATCCCCTTAACCTCCATGGCCAGAAAATAAAAAATGAAGACATCCACATTATAGGTCATAAATCTAGCAGGCATACCACAGTAGCAAGAGTTGTAGAAAACACCAGGGTAGAGCCCCATCCTCCTCACAAACAAGCACCAACTACCTCAACTAAGGAAGCCAAACCAAAGCACAAAAAAATCAACAGTCACACAAGATCGGGTCTCCTCAACCACCAGAGAGACTGACTAGAAACACCCACAAGCCCCACATAGGGAGAGGAAGTGAGCACACAAAAGAAAAATAAAACAAAGCAACCCCTGCTGAACCCAGGAACCAACAGGAAAACAACCAACATAAGAGAACAAAGTAGAAAACCCCATTCCAACAAAGAAAAGTTGACCACCAAAAAACCCTGCATCACCACTTTTCCAAAGTCCCCATCAATTTGGAGAACACGAAAAAATGGAAGCAACACATAACAGGGGCTTAGCCACCAGAAAAAAGCAAAAAGGAAAGCAAAGGCTCTCACATCGAATGAGAACCCCAACACCAAACTCAAGCTAAAGAACCCCACAAGCCAGCCAAAGAAGAGGAGGCCGAAGCCAAGATCCTCCCCAAACAAAGCAAATGAGAAAGCAGCAAGCAAAACATGTTTAACCAAGAGCTAGTAGCAAAACCCTTGAACAGGCAGAGAGACAAACCACTTCAACTAGCTTGGCACAACCCCATGCCAAAGGAAAAGTGCAACATGAAAGCACCCTCAAAGGTGTCCCCACCCATTAGGGAACATAGCACACCACAAAAACCATTTCCCAAAGAAGACAAGGGTCAGTCAGCAAGGAACGAAAGCTCCTTAAACGCCAACAACAACACAACAAACCCATCATCCTTTGAATCAGATTCACTCTCCTTTACAGAACTAGAGGATTTCAAAATCCCCCTATGGATAGATTTCCCACTCTTGCTCTTGCACAACTCCATTTGTGTGTTTAATATAGTTAAGTTGTGTTGATGATAATGTTATAAGGCTTGCATCGTGGATTATATTGTTATGCATAAATTATTTATATTATTTACAATATATTAAGGTGAATGATGGATGGTTAGACTAAACATGTTTATATTCTATATAAATGATTATATGGCTTATGAATTTTATTTATATGATGCATTATTAGTCTTATGTTTTATAAATTAACTTAAATTTCACATGATTTATATAATTTCATTATTTTCAAAATATAAAATAGATATATTTGACTAAATGATGATACAATGTATATTTTAGATAAATTTACATAAATTGATAGTTACAATTATCTTATCATTTCACTAAAAATTTTAAAAATATTTATCAGTTAAACAAATGTTTAATTAAATAAATATTGTTAAACCATTTTGAGCAAATAAATAAGCTCGATGATGAATTACTTTATATTGCTACCATTGAACATTCACCTTCATGTTTATAAAAGAATGAATAACTTCATCATATTCAATAATTTTATTAAATTATTTTAAATCAATCAAATTGAAAACATATTATGAATAGTTTTATTCTTATCATTCCTAGATATTAACCTTAATTTTATTGAATTCCACTTTGAACACCAAATAATTGATACTATGGATGTTTTAGAAAATGAATCAGAAATCATTGTTTCAAGCCCACATGGCTTTGTAAACTCAAACAATGTTGTTGAAACCATTATGGAAAAATGTGAAAGAGTTGTTTTGGAGCGTTGTAGCAAAATTCTCAAACAAATTGAAAACACTAACTTAATGATCAAAGATTTTGATGAATTAGAAATATTGCAAATGGAAGATGTTGCCAAAAAAGTTAAAGAGGTGTATACAAAATTAGTTGCATTTACAAAGTTTCTCAAAGAAGTATATCATGATCAGTTTGAAAATAAAGGGCATAATACAGTTCTCATCAATGAAGAATTTGTCATGTAGTTACACCATTACAATGAAGTTTTATTTCTATAGTCTAAATCTTATTTTACCTTCAACAGATCTTATTTAATTTGATATACTTTCAAAATGGTTATATGACTTATGGATATTACTTATATGATAAATTATGATACTTATGCATTTATGTATTCAAATATATGTTGCATAGTTTAGAAGAAGCTTTTTATATACATTAGAGATGGTTATATGGGTTTTGAATTACATTTATGACATGTATTATTAATGTTATGGTTTATGTACAAAGATAAAGAATAAAATATTTATATAAATTCGTTATATTAAAGTATATGATGGATGGTTAGAATAAACATGTTTATATACTTTAACAATGATTATATGCCTTAAATATTTTCATTATATGATGGATAATTAGTGCTATGGTTTATGTAACATAATATGATTTTGTTTATTTTCAAAATATAAATATTACATATATATCACTAATACCTCAATATATATATAATCCTAACTCTAACCATAATCCTAATCCTAACCATAATCTTAACAAAAACTCTAACCCTAACCCTAACCCTACCCAAAACCTAACCCCATCCCTAATTATTATATACCCCTAACCCTAATCCTAATCCTAACCTTTACCCTACCCAAAAATCTCACCCTCACCCTAACCCTAACTTTGTCCCTGACTACATGATATGCCCTTGATCATCACCATAATCCTTACCCTAATTGTAAACCATAACCCTAACCATAATCCTAACCCTAACCCTAACCCTATTCATGATGTAAATCCTTACCCTAACCATAACCCTAAATCTTGACCCTAACCATAATCATAACCCTAACCCTAACCATTATCTTAACCCTAAACCTAACCCAAACCCTTCCCCTAATTGAGCATTAATTGTAAATATAATTGAACCCTAAATCCTAAATTTATTTGAATGCTAACCCTTATCATGTATAAAATCATAATAAAATTGAACCCTTACTATAATTGAACACTCACCCTAATTGAAACCCACCTGTATTTTAACCCTACTCATAACCATATCTTTAATTCTAATTATAACCCTAACTCTAATTCTATTTATAACACTAACCATAACTATATATTCTATAATTCATAACCTTATTTAAGACTAACCCTAATCTCATTTAAAATTTAACCCTAAGACTAACCCTAATTACACACTAACCCTAACATTATTTGAATGTTAACCATAGTTTAACCCTAACACTAACTCAAAGATTTCCCCTAATTAAACCCTAACCCTAACTCAAAGGTTTTTCCCTAACTAAACCCTGTTTTAACCTTTACCCTAACCCTAATTAAACTTGAACCTCAACCCTAAGAAAAGTTTGAACCTAACCATGTTTGACCCCTAACCATAACTTATAAATTTTTATATTAAATATACTAAAATATTATTATTTATCTAACAAAATAATATTGTGTAATTATATATTAATTCATGTTATGTGTTGCACTACGACTGCTACTAGCATATATATCTTAAATTTCATCTATATAAATTACGTTGAGATATATCAAGGAAATAATTTTTCATCATTCAATTTAATATGTCTATATTAAAATTGAATGATGAAAAATTAAACACCTTGATATATCTCAGTGTAATTTATATAGATTAAATTTAAGATACATATGCTAGTTTTGTTGATCCCTCCCTTATTAAAATTCCTTCATTGTTCTTGATGATGAAGCTAGCTCCAGAAGCCCTTAGGTTTCCTCTAGATGCTCCATCAAAATTTATTTTGAGCCTATCGAAGGGGGCAACTCCCATCTGACTAAGTGCCTGTGCCTTTTGGACTTGATGAAATCTCCTTTTGGTGGAATGAAGTGCCACCACTTACTAGTTATCTTGTCATAAGGACCCTTGTATTTAGGATCTCACTTATCCCAATTTCGATTTTACTCGAAAGACTCTTTGTCATTGTTTCAAATTCCTTAAATATTCTAGCATTTCTTTCTTTCCACAAGTGCCAAATTATCATGGTTGGTGATATTTTAGAAAAAATGTTTTAATTTATTTAATTAGTAAGAGGAATGTTAACTAATTAAATATTTTTTCAAAATTATTTAAATATAATGGACCAACGATAATTTGAATTTGATTTTAATTAATGTTGGAGCCTGGAAAATTATAAATGATAAATTAATTAAATAATTTAAAAATATTTAATTAATATAGATATAATAAAAAGTTTAAGATAATTGGATAAATAAAAAATATTTAATTATTATGGATGAAAAGGGAGAAATATTAGCTTAATTAACTAATTAAAAATTATTTAATTAATATGGATAGAAGAATTGATAAGATAATGATAACATGGCAAGATGAAAATGCATTAGTCATTTTTAGGTGTCTATAGTCACTTACATAATTGAGGAGAAACATGATAAAAAAGAAACCAACAAAGAATGGACAAAGGAGATTCAAGAATATCACTCTAAGCTTAACATGATAAAAAAGAAACGAACAAAGAATGAACAAAGGAGATTCAAGAATATCACTCTAAGCTTAAAATTAACCTTGAAGACTCATTTTGTGAAATCAAGGAAAAATTTGAGAAAAATAATGTTGCATGAATCCTTTGCAATTCTGGAGGTTTGAACAAGAAGAATGTGAAATCCAAATCAAACCATAATGTTTGTTTGTGATTCCTCATGAGATTGCATATCAATTAAGTCCTTTTGAAGTCAAAGAAATGGATGAGCACCTAGAAGAATTATTCTCAAGAGGATTTATCAAGAAAAATAAGAGTCCTTTCTCATGTCCAATCATTTTGGTTAACAAAAGAGTAAAAAGGGAAAGGGGAAAAATATTTTTTATATAAATTATAAACCTCTCAATGATATATAATTCTACCATTTAGTTAAATATTATTCCTTTTAGTGTTGATCTTATCAGAAGAGTTGTCAATAAAAAAGTGTTTTTTGAATTTGATTGCAATTTAGGGTTCTAGTAGATTAAGGTGAAAGAGTTAGATAGATACAAAAATACATTTTTAGTCCCTTAAGGACTATACAAATGGAATGTTATGCTCTTTGGTCTATGCACAACCCTAAATTATTTCTAAAGAAGAATGGACCACACACTAAGACATCTCAAGGAATTTTGTGTAGTTTATATAGATAATTTATTATTGTATTTTTTTATAATAAAATTAATCATGTGTTATCTTGAACTCGATTATATGTATTGATCACAAAAAATAAAATTTGTGATTCAATAAAGAAAATGTAGATAGGAAGACCTCAAATTGATTTCCTAGGTCTCCATTTGTATAAAGGTAAAATCAAATTGCAACCTCATGTGCTTCAAAGAATTCAAGAATTCGTATATGTTTTATTTGATACGAAACATATCAAGAGATTTTTGGGTTGCTTAAATTATGTTTCACCCTTCCACAATGATTTGGAAAAGGACAAGAAAATAATTTATAATAAACTAAAAGATAACAATTCAAGATGGGAAAAAAAAATCAAAATGGTTGAGAGTGAGAAAGGTTGCAAGCCTCTGTAGGTTTCTGTTGGTGTTGGCTCAGGCATGGTGGTTGTCGATACTTCGTTTGCTGCTCTGAAGGGTTCGCTTGGAAGGGATAGTGGATTGGATAAGGAAAATGGAGTTGGCTTGCTGGGGGTGCAGATGGAGGTTGGGACAGGTGTGCCTATACCTGGGTTGCGTCCTAGTGCTGGGTCTTTTGCAATAGTGGCTGGTAAGGGTTTGCGTGCTTTGGGGGGGATGGGTAGAGGTATCTGGCCTCTCCCCTGTGCTCGGTCTTCCCCTGTTTTGGTGTGTGGCTCAGAGGTTATAAAGAATGAGGAGTTCTACAACAATTTAGGTGCAATTTGCAGATTTAATGGTCTATGGCCCTCTCTACCTAACCTTCACAAATGGGTGTTGGAGTCTTGGAGGTCGCTGGTAGCTAGAACAATTGAGCTCTTCCCTTGTGCTTGTGGCTTTTTCATAGTGAATTTTCCTTCTTCTGAGCAATGAGATGCAGTGCTTGATGGTTAGGTCTAGTTGTGGGGAGAACATTCTCTGTCCATTAAACCATAGACTCTTGCTTTCAATCCCCTTACTGAGCCACTTAATGTCAAGCCGATTTGGGTGCGTCTCTTGAACCTCCCCCTCTAGTTTTGGGAGGATTCTTGCTATGAGGGCATTGGCAATGCCATCGGTTAGTTTCTAAAAGTGGATTCTTCTACCACTTTCATGGGTCACTCCATTGTTGCTTGTATTTTAGTTGAAATTGACATCTCCAAACCCCTTTTTGGAGATGTTTTGATGGTTGGGGACTGGCCTTGGAAGCAACTGCTGGATTATGAGGGTGTTCCATTCAGATGTCAGTGTTGCTTCACTATTGGTCACTTGGCTGCTGGCTATCCTCTTTCGTGTCGTAGAGGCATTGCAACCTGGTGGAAGGATGCTCTTGTGGAACATTTGACTATCTCTGCTTCCCATGTAGATGGTTCATCTTGTGGTGATGGCTCCTCTCAAGAGGATGAGATCCATCTTGAGTCTGCTTTGGTGAGGGAGGTTGAGGCTGCTTTTTTTCCTCTCTCAGCTCCCACCTTGGCTCATGCTTTACTTGATCGATTCACTACTATGTCAGCTTCGGGTATTCCTTTGATCATGCCTACTTCGGTTTTGTTAGCTCAGCCCTTGGGGGATCCTAGTAGCGTTCCTTATTTTGTTTCTCGAATCTCCCTCCCGAAGGAGCCTTCTTTTGGTTCGACTTTGTTGGCACCATCCATGGCGGTTGTGGCCTGGGAGGATCCTCCCCTCTCTCCTTGATCTGAGGACTTCAACTCTAAGATTTCATGGACCTCGGTTCAGCGTAGAAAGAAGGGGCTCCCCAAATCTGTTGGGGAGATTTTCCTTAGGACTAAGGGTGTTAGAATTGCTTGTTCAGGATCTGTTGTTGTTTAGATCTTCGATTTGGGTTTTTCTATTTGGTGTGCTAATGGTTCTGTTATCAACCTGAGGTTTGGTGTTTGGTTGGGCAACCAATTTGCTTTTTCTTTGCTACCTTTACTCTTCTTTGTATAGGGTTTTAGGGTCCCTTCAAAACCCCGTTTATTACTAATAAAAAACAATTCAAGATGGGATAACAAGACTACATAGGAAATTTGACATATCAAGAAAAGATGTCAAGATATTCCAACCTTGTAGATAGCAAAGGCATGTATACCTCTAATAATTTATATTGATGTTTTTGACAAAACTTAGCCTATAATCCTCCTAGAATAATTTCTTGATGTAAGAACAAAAATCTATGACTATAGATTGAGGGAATTGGCAGACACAAAATCCAGATACCATGTTTATGAAAAGGAGATCCTAGCAATCAATAAGGGAATATGATTTTTTTTTCTCAATCCTAAAAATTTCATTATTTGAATAGACAACCAATCCATGAGGAGTCTTAGGAAAAAGAAACCCAATAAGGATATAGTCCAAGGAAGAATTGCTAAATGGTATTTTGAATTCCTTGAATATGATTTTTTATATAATGGATCAAACCTAAGAAAATAATCCTATATTAGATACAATCACAAGGGAACTTGCTACAACTATAATAGAAATCAAAGATTTTGTTTCTTTAGATGAAAAGGATAATCTATTACCTTGAATCTCAACACCTATCATAAATATCATCATGGATACATGGATATTGGAAAAATGGCTTCATGCTCTTATAAATATCATAAGAAAAGCATATAAAATAGGACTATATGATCTTGAGACTAAATTTTTTTTCTTAAGTTATTTTGGCTTGGAGGAAGCTTCTCTCTCCATAATATTAAAGAATAGTTACTGTTGACACCAAAATTTGATGAGGTAATAGAGTCTTATGGGAAACTCAATTTAAGGGGGACCTTTTGCGCTAAACTGAGTAACCTCCATATTTTAGAGAAGTCGGCTTCTCCTATAATGGGGTTTGGAAAGGGAAAAGGAAATAGATACAATAAAACAAAGTCTAACCTAAGGAAATTCACCAAGATTTGATGATAAGCACAATAAATCATAGATTTAAGGGCTTGAATGGTGTTGTAGTGTTCCAAAACATCACATACTTAAGGTTATAGCATAAACAACTCATTTATTAACGTAAAATAACGTTGCATACACTTTTACTGCCAAGAAGAGTCATTAGGCATGATCTAGGTAAGCAAACTTACATTCAATGTATATAGAAGTTCTTCAAATAAATTGTTAAGACAATATAAAGCACAGTTCACAGTTTGATCAAAAGCATGGAAAAACAGAAAGGCCAAACAATTGGCACAGTCTGAGAGTTTTGCAATTAAATAAAATAGTAAGAGAGGCCTGCCATCCTTTTGCTAAAACCAGCATACTTTTCTCTAGTTTCGGTCCACCCCCTTTCTACTCAACAGAGAAAGTATATATACTAGGAAAACCTCCCACCGCTTCGGAGAGCAGTAACATAAAAGATCTCACCATCTTTTGCAATGATGCCTCCATTAGAATATTCTTAAGGTTGTTACAACAACATCGAGCTAGAACACATCATCCAGTCATCTTGGGCATAGGTGCATCCTCTGTAATGATGGCAGTGGTCCCAACCAGGCTCGATTAGACAAGTGTCATCTGTCGCTACAAATATTATGACAAGTAACAACCAATAGCATTATTTAGTTCATTCGGCTTATTGCCAGCATAACAGATCAGTTGTTAGGTACGTGGCAACCTTTCACTACCCGCATGAACCTTTCTCCCATCGCTACTGAGGATTTGTGAAAATGCAACACATGTCAAATGGGCTGAAAACCTTATCACAGCAGAGGGAATGCTCCATCAACCAGGCATAAAAGATGTGTGGCAGCATTTTGCTGCCCGTGGTTGCTATTTTATCCCCGCATTGAAAGATTTGCGATTGGTTGCCACATAGTAAGACGTGGGGCTAGCCAACACCTTTTAGGAACGAAGGCTTTATGGAAGCATTTCGCAGCCTGATGAGGCTTCAAGGTAATAAGAAACAAAAGCATCCTATAACTGTGACACGTGAAAGCACGACGAAGTTTCCCAGGATCTGAAAGGAATGCCGATACCTGAAGCTGCGAAGAGCAGATGCACAAAGCGGCAAATCAAAACTTTGATAAAAAGGCTAAGCAAAATTGGTGATGCATAGGCTGACACACACACAATACAAAAGATAAACCCGAAGGGAGCTGCTCAAATACTTATTTAACATCTTTTAGCGACTAATAGGCGCATTTCGATTAAGGAATGGAGAACCCCAAAATTCCTTTGGTTCTGTAGACTAGAGCCTTATCCATAGGGCTAATGGAGTTAGAGATTGGAAAGAGCCACCTACAAAGGTGACCATTCATCCTTAGATGGCTTCACTATGTTGCGTAAATTCTCCTGTGCTTCTCGAAGATCAATAGTTTCCTTGTGAGGCAGCACATCGGGTAAACCAACCCCTGCTTGTATATGAAATAGCAGTTGTGAGAGCGGATGAATGACTGCCTCAATATCAGCCGCCATGGGAGGATGGCTGAACTCCCTGAAAGCCTCCGGGTCATTTTCCTTCTCTTCAATAATTTTTGCAATCTGTGCAATCGTGGCAATAGAGCCATCCTTGAGGAACAAGGACGGCAATCCCATCCAGCCTAACTTAGAGAAATTTCTTCGTATGCCATATAGTGTCTTACTCAAAAAAGTTGCGGCTACCTTAGTGCGCTGGAAGATAGAGTGGAAATGGATGAATTTGTTTGTCATTTGAGTAGTAGCGTCTCAATCTTCAATACCCGCTCTGGCAAGGCTCTCATCAGAGACAGAGTATAGCTTGTTGAGTAGGTCTTTTGCCTCAAGAACCTTCTCCAAGATGAACCGTGGGAACTGCTCAATCATATCATGGGCCTCCTGGCTGAGCCTTGATACCTTGTCGATAAATCAGAGGGTAGGTTGTAGTGTTAGGCAAAAGGTTTTGATTTTTTCCCAGTGAGAAATGTATAATTGCCTAACCAGCGGAATGATATCAGGTTGTGCAGGGGAAGGTAGGAGAGAGGCTTTAAGTGAAGTAATCTCTGCGTCTCTTGAAATAATGGCCTCCGCCAATTCTGTCTTTTGCCTTCTCTCAGACACCAGATGCTCCGCATAGTTGCTCATTTCCTTATTCTAAGTCTGCTCGGCTCAGAAGTGATTTGCTAAGTGCTCTTCTAGAGAAGCCTTTGTCTCTCGGAGCTCTTCCTCTATTTGAGCCTTTAGGCCTTTAAATTTGACCTCTTTCTCTTGTATTCTTTGCTCATATTGAGCCTGCTGGCATTCCAACTCTTCCCCTTTTTGTGCCATCCCCTGACTATGCTCAAGGCAGAGGTACTCCATCTCTTCATCTTTCAGTTGTAGATTTTTCTCCGCCTCCTGGTTCTTCCTATGTAGCTCTTTTTATTATGCCAGGGTCGACAACCTAAGTCTTCGCAATTTTTCCTTGAAGCTTGTTCCTCTCATCCTCTGCTACCAGTGCTCTTTTAGTCATATAGAAAATATCTGCCTCTAAAGATTTCTCCTTCCTTTCTAGAAAACTAACCCTTTCCCTGGCTGCCCTGAGCTGTTCATCTTTCTTCTTTAGCTGGTGACCAGTTTTGAGGAAGTTAGAAGTGACTACTTGTTGCATTTCCTCCATGATTTCAACTTTATCCTGTGATCGGGCTACCTTCATGTCGAATCTGACCACATATATCTTATAGTCTTCTGGTTACATTTCTCCCTAAGGCTTGCTTACCCTCGAGTACATGGTCACAAACTTCAATTCTTGTCGGGCCTCATCGTATAGAGCTTGTACTCTTGGCTCGATAGAAACACTGTCATCATTTTCCTTGTATTTCCTCATTCTATTCGTGTGTGCCTCCTTTCCACAATCTATCTGTGGTATGAATTCGGCTAGCGATGAAACTAGTCCACCTGTGAAAGGAGCACCAGAGGGCAGGGCATATGGATAGGTAACCTTCATAGGCACGGGTATTTTTTTCTTCTAGAGAGTGACAGTTTATGGAGAGAAGTGAGGCATGTTCCATAGTTTGGTTTGAGAACTAATAGTAGGGCTAGTCATTTATAGTGGCTGAACTGGAAAATCAGCCATAAGGCTCATTGGCCAAGAAGGGGGAGTTGTTAACAAGGTGTTAGCTTGTTGCAAAGGAAGAGGATCTATAAGCATAGTGAAAAAAGAATGGGCACTCACAAGGGGAATGCCTTCCAAAAGCGAGGTCAGGAAGGTTTGAATGGCAGCAACAAGCGTGAGCATACTCAGAGGAGTAATTATGAATGGGTGGACCTACGAAAACTAGGTGAATCTAACCGAATAAGTCAGACCAAAAGCAGAAGGTAGAGGGATAGGACCTATGGTAGGGGCTAGTGAGGCAAGGGCAGATATCAAAGAATGAGATGCAAGAGGAGTGAAATGTACCTATTGACTGGTTGATGGCGCTTCATGAAATGTTAGCGACTCTTCTTTAGTCTCAAGTACCTGGCCAGTAGTGAGTACTCCTCCTCTAGCAGGTTCTTGTGAACCCGCTTTGATAATACGTTGTTGTTTTACAGGTGGAATCTCACTAACTTCGGTAGTCATTTCCTTCTGCTGAAGTGATAGCCTAGTTGGTTTAGTAGCCCAAGTGAGTGTATGCGAGCCCTTTGATATATTAAAACACACGTTTGTGGCCACATAGGAGGACTGTCTGGAGACTTTCTCCTTTTGTGTAGAGGAAGCCGATGTCGCTGCTTCCTCCTCTTGCTCCTCAGATTCCTCCCTCTCTTCGCTCCTATTAATATTAGAGCTCGGGCTGAGATGGCCCTCCTTTCACCACCTTTCAAATTCTTGGTCGTCCCTTAGTTGATTGTAAGGAGTATCCAAATGTACAATTTCTTGGCGATACTTCTAGAAAGCCTTTATTTTCTCCTTACTTCATTCCTCATCCTTCTTTAACTTGTACATGTCACGCTCCATGGGGACATTATCCTAGGCCATAGCCATAAGAAAGTAGAACTTGTGTCATGGTCCTCTGGTGTCCAGTGTATGGATTTGTGCCAATTCAACAAAATCCTCATCTTTGTCCGCTCGCGAGTTATGCTGCTTCTCCCAGTATGGTTGAAGAACATGGGTAATCCTCATATGTGGCTCCAAAAAGTTTTCGAAAGGGTTGTAATCCCACTTATCATTTACTAGTACCAACCCCAAATATGTCAGCTTGTCCTCTGACAACTGGTCCGATTGCTTCTTTAATAGAGTTATCGACTTGAAATTCTTTGGACAAAGGAAGAATCCCTTCTTCTTGACCTTTTCGCTGCTACAGAAAGTAAAATCAATAATACACACCTGTCAGAACATTTCCAGTGCAAGCACTCTATCTGTGACATAGGCTGGGAGCAGGAAAGGTTTGCCAGTAAAACCCCGCATTCAGAGGATTGTAAAATCTTTTCCCAAACACTAGTCACAAGCAGGGGTGAAGCTCTGCATAAATCCGCCTGCTCCCTATCAAGCCAGATAATATCACCTTCTCCGATCAAATCATGCAAGACCGGGGCTATGAAATAGTCTGCAAATGTATAATAATCATATGATGCAGAAAGAAAAGGCATCCATGTGGACACCAGCTTCCTTTTATTTTGCTCATCAAAAATTGATAGCGAAAAATACCGGGCGAAGAAATCTGGGTTCTGTTGCAGAAACATGTGGCCAAGAAAGAAAGAAACCTAAATTTTTTCTCCACTTGATAATTCTCAATTTGTCATTTCATTTTTTCAATTATAAACTCAGCAAAATCATACCAGAAGAGTTCATGTTGCTTGCAAAATTGTATTGTCGGTCCTAGTTGAAAGGTCTTTATCTTCTCATCGGAGTCTCGGCCGCATACAAAGGATAGCATGGAGACAGCATCTTGGATATTATCGTAAAACGCACCGTGCGACAACAGAATACTTAGCGCTTTAGTGGCTGGAATGCCTTTCTTACTAGTCTCCTCTAGTAAGAACTTTGAGCTAGTTTTCATCTTCCTCCATATTTTCTCTCCTTTGCTTAGGTGAAAAGGCTCGATATTATTTTTTCTTTTACTTGGGTCTGGGATACATAACATGTGCCAGATGGCCTCTGCAGTGATATGCACCCTTAAGTTGTGGCCTTCAATGTAGTGGGTATCAAGATTATAACGTTGGATAGCAGCATCGACAACCTCTGGACAATAGTGCACTAGTGGGACCATGTATTGAGGGAGACCACTGTACCAAACTCTATTTGCCATAGATTGGTCTACCTTTGGTGTTGATAACCTTGCACAAGCTGTCTCTCTAAGGGACTTAGGGTTTTTCATGAGCCTTGGGTCATATATATTGTCCCATTTTTCTTCAACCTTTTTCTGGTTTCTCCAATTCTTGGGTCTACTCAACTCTTCTGTGTAGGCTCTCCTTGGCCTGCTGGGTATACCAGACATAGCGTACACCACATCCTCATAAACATATACCTCTACTGAATAACGAATAGCCGTAAAGAGCTCCTAGCTGATTTCTTCCTGCATTGGCTGAGATGAAGCTTTTGACATTTTTCTTTCTGAAGATTTCTGCAATTTCTTAGTTAGCCGCGACTATGCTTGGCTCTAGATACACATAAGGAGAACAACTCTACAAATTTCCTTTGGCATTTGTGAAAAGACTATCAAATATTAAACCTTTTCATGCAATAATAGCAACCTTTCTCAACATGGTAGGCGAAAGCATGCCCTTTGCATTTAATTTAACATGTACCATTAATTTTGTAATTCGTGCAAAATGAATTGCTTGCTATTTTGAGGTGACCGAAGTTAATCATTTCTTTTGGCAATCATGTGATATGTTGTGAACTCCTTGGAACTTGCGCCGATGATTTGCTCACTAACCCTACATTAGCATACGCTGGTAATTAATATTCTAGCTAGAATGATTATGCCAAGCAAATGATCATGGCCTAAAAAAATATGAATATCGCCTTGGGCTCTGGGACATGCTTGAGAGATGACACAATAGCCTACAGCCATACGTCTCACTGCCAACAAGCGCCACCTTTTAAAAGCTAATTAATTAGTTCTTATTAATCAAGCATGCACTAATCCATACTATCACAGATGCAACTGGTCCGGAAATGTGAGCAAACGTAGGCAAACCTTTCAAGTTAGCAACTAGCTTAATATCACATTTTTTCAAAACGGATTAGCATGTGTCTTGTCATTTTTCTATAAATAGGCCAATAAGTAGTAAAGAAAACATACTTAGCATTTGAGTAGTGATAGGTTAGTAGCAGAGTCTTAAGCAAGCCTTCTCATAGGTTAGGTGATAGACAAATTTTGGCATTAGCTCAGAAGCCTAGGGATTGTGTCAGAGTTATGGATACTCTAGTTCACTTAATCTCGTATAAGTCGTAAACAACATTCCTAGGGGAGGTTTCAACTAGGAGACTGAAAATGATAACCAATAATAAGCATTCTCTAGTCTTGGTAACCATAAAGTGGGGTTTAAGCAAGGACTCTGTAGAATATGAGGATAAATATCAGGGGAATACTGACATATGCTCCCACTTCGTAGCCTCCATGCTAGACATCAGCGTTCCCCAGCCACTCATCTTGAAGCTGGTTAAAGAAATCTTCCTAAAAAAGTACCTGAATGGTCTCGACAAGGTTGTCGCTCATGCTGCCTATGGGATAGGTCTGCCATCAGCCAGCGACTTGCATCGCTTCATTGAGGAAGAAACAGTTGTTGTTTGGGTGTCATTCCTTAGTGGATTCCACCTACAGATTCGCGACCAGCACAAGCAGAGGGTTACTCAGGCCCTACACTTCTTGTTTTGCAACTACAACGTGATACCTTTCTACAATGTAGACTGGTATACTGACTTCAGGAACCTGGTGTTTCCCTCACCAATGGCAGTTGTGCCAAATGATGCTCCCAGTGCTACCAAAAAACTTGTGGACGAGGAAGAAGTGGACGCTGCAATTAATGCGTCAATTGCTGCCAGCCATTCCTTTAGATAAAAAAACCCCCTTTCCTGTTCAACAAATGTTTCCCTGTCTGCTGCTCAAAAGCTCTGCCCATAGCTATATATAAGCCTGAAGAAGGCTATTATATATATAATAGCTCAATATACTTGTAAATTTTGAAATATGGCTTCCCAACCACTTTGTAATGAAAAGAACAGATATGAATAGATATCTATCATTTAAAGAAAATCCATGCTCTTTCATTCATTCTGTATTTAATCTTTTATGGGCTTGCAACTTTTATTTGCTATTTCTCTGCACATGGGTGTGTTCTGTGTAAAGCAATTCTGGTGTTCTACCCACCAATAATAATGGGTTAATTCCGCAGAAGTACAAACTATTTTAGAAGAAGACCGACCAAAGAAACAAAAAGTAAAATAAAAGCGCTATTTACATATGTACAAAGTAGAGTTTAACGCCTAATGGAACAACTTAAGATGAATCCCATTAATCGGAATTCCCAACGACTCAGGCCATGTTCTCCAACTCAAAAGCATTGTGTTCTTTGTACCAAATGATTTTAAAGGGACCCTCCCATAGGCTATCAAATTTACCGTGTTAACTTAACTTTGCAGCCTTGCTATCATACTTTAGCACTAAGTCTCCGCATTTTAGACCCTGGTCGGAAGCTTTCTTGTCAAACCATCGTTTGACCACCCGTTGATGACTTGTCATTAATATTAGGGAATTCTCCATTTTTTCCTATACTTCTAACAGTTCGGCAAGTTGAACCTCCATGGCTTCATTTTGTTCTATCTCAAGAGATTTCAACAACTGTATTGCTGGAATCTCCATTGAAATAGAAAACAACACCTTTTTCCCGTATACCAACTCATAAGGCGAAGTCTTAAGGACTTGCTTAGGAGTTATGCGATTTCCCAAAGCACTATTCAGAGGTTTTTATGCCATTCCCTCTGGTGTTCTAAGCCAATCCTTTTAAAGAGTTAGACTAAGCTTTTGTTCGTTGACTTTGCTAGATCATTTCCCTATGGG
Source organism: Sequoia sempervirens (assembly GCA_007258455.2). Classification (NCBI taxonomy): domain Eukaryota; kingdom Viridiplantae; phylum Streptophyta; class Pinopsida; order Cupressales; family Cupressaceae; genus Sequoia; species Sequoia sempervirens. Next base: position 68,891 of record VDFB02282569.1, on the reverse strand, counting down.
TAATAGTTTGATGATGTTTTAAGGAATATGCCATTCTTTAATGCAAAGTGACATACCTTTGCACCTAGGAATGCTCTGGCATTGTTTGAAATGATAGTTTTCAGAGGGCCGAACCTTGTCACCAGTTCCTTGAGGAAACCTACAATCTTTGTCTTTGTTGCGCCTTTAAGGGGAACAACCTCTGTCCACCTTGTGAAGTAATATGTAGTGGTCAGAAACCACTTGTGTTCGACACTAGAAACTGGGTTGATCATTCTGATAAAGTCCAGGCCCCATTGCGCAAATGATTCGTCTGCCACTATAGGTCTGAGGGGCATTGCGAAATTCTTCCTTCTGTCGGCGAAGAACTGGCATTTTTTACAAGCTCTCACCAAATAGTAGGAGTCATTGAAAAGTGTGAGCCAATAATAGCCAACACACATTATTTTAATTGTGGTGGTTTTGGTGGAGAAATGTCCACCTGCAGCGCTATTGTGGAACGCGTTGAGGATCCTCTTTTCTTGCTCCGAAGTAACGCATCACAAGAGAACACCATTGAAATTCCTTTTGAAAAGGACTCTTATTTGCATATATCCATAATTCTGTAGTCGGTAATACCTCCTTTTTTGGGACGAGAGGCCTGGTGGATACTTTTTGGTTTGCATGAACCTCATTTTATCGGTCAAGCAACTGCCTTCCGATTCCAATTCATTTATCAAGATGAGCTCTAGTTGCTCCTCTGCGATAGGTACTTCCTCATTCTATGTCATGTACTCACACAGTCCTCTTCCTTTAATAGTCTTAGTAGGCTTGACTTCAATGTCGTATTCAAGGATCTTGGTAATCCAATTAGCCCTTTTTTCTGTGATCTCCCCCTCCATGATATATTCACACACACTAGAATGTGCGACATACACCAACACTTTGTTGTAGGAAATTAGATGGCGAAACTTCTTAAGTCCCTTTACTATTGCAAAGGCCTATCTTTCGACAAAATTATAATTCGCCTCATATTCCTTTAAGGTCCGTGAATAGAACGCCATTGGATGTTCCCCCTTTTCTTCGTTATCCTTTTGGGTTAGAACAGTAGCAATATTGGACTTGCTACTGAAAGCATACATTATAAAATATTGGATTGATCTAGATTAACCAAAACTGGGGCTGTGGAAATAGCTTCCTTGACCCTTTCAAAAGCCTCTCGAGCTTTGGTTGTCCACTTGAATGTTTGATCTTTCTTCAGCATTAGGGTGATCGGCCTAATTATTCCCGCGAAATCAGAAATAAACTTGCTGACAAAATTTACTTTGCCCAGGAAAGACTGGACACCTTTCTTATTTACCTGAAGGGAAGCTCTTTGATAGCCTTTACTCGTTCGGGGTCAATTGAAACACCTTCTCTAGACACATGTTCCAACAGCTTGCCCTACGACACTCTGAATACACATTTCTTTGGATTTAGGGAAACTCCGAACTCCTAGCACTTTTGAAAAACTAATTCCAAATGGTCAAAATGATCATCCTTAGATTTAGAAAACACAATAAGGTCATCCAAATATATTAGAATAAACTTATTAATTAGTTCACTGAATGCGATGTCCATCACCTGCTGGAATTTTGCCCTTGCATTGGATAAACCAAAAGGAATTTTAGCATATGCAAATGTTCCCCACTTTGTGGTGAATGTAGTCTTGTGTTGATCCTCTTCTTTAACTCGGATCTGGTTGTTGCCAGAGAAATCGTCCAGTAGAGAGAACATTTCTGATCTTGCCACAGTTTGTAGGATTGACTCCATAGAAGGCAATAGATAGTGGTCTTTCAGAGATGCTTTGTTCAGGTCTCGGAAGTCCACACACAAGAGGATATCCCCGTTCTTCTTTCAGACTGGGACTAGATCTGATACCAAAGTACTATGTTTGATTGGGAAGACAACGCGTGATTCAATGAGCTTGGTTAGCTCTTGTGCCATTAGGGCCTCAATTTTAGGGTTCATTGGCCTTTGTTTATGTCAAACTAGTTTTGCACCTTCTGTTAGCTCAATAGTGTGTTGAATGATGCCAAGATCGTAACCCTCCAGATCATCATAGGACCAGGCCACTACTCCATATTTTTCACAGAAACTGATGAGCCTTTCCTTATCATGGTGGTGGATATTTTTTTTGACTCAGAGATTCCTACCATCAAAGACCCGAAGGTCTTCATGATCACTTTTGTCTACCACGAACTTCCGCTTATCATTTTGTGTTGGTATGTGGCGACTAATCATGCTATACTATATATCCCATGGTATACTGTACACCTGGCCCCCCGTCCTCGCCGAGGTCCGGGGCCGGGCTGGGCCCTGGGCGGGGGTTCGGGGGTGCAGCCCCCGAGAATTTTTTTTTTGCCATTTTTCGCTGGCCATTAGCAAAAAAGGGAAAATCTCAAAAAAGAAAGAAAACGACTTTGTAAAACCCTAATTCGGAAGCTTCTAAAGCTTGTTAAAAGGGGTTGGGATGGGGTTATAGTATGAGGAAAAATGCAATTATTCGCAAGATTGTAATAGGTTTTTCACTAGATAATAAAAGTATTGGATGGCTGCAGTTTGGTGGATGTAGCCCAGATTGGGTGAACCACGTTAAATTCTCTGTGTTATGATTTATTCTGTGTATGTTTTAGTTTCTCTATTTATTATTTAAATATGTATTTAATTGTTAGATATCTGCCATCTCTAACTCTAACAAGTGGTATCAGAGCGAGGTTGTGTTTTGATTATCGTCTCTGTGAAGGTCTCGTGGTTGAGTGGGAGTAATGGCAGACGAGGTTAAGAAGGTTGAGAAGTTTAATGGGTAGAACTATTAGTTATGGAAGATGCAGATGGATGACTATCTCTATCAGAAGGATTTATGGCGGCCATTGGAAGGGAAAGCTAAGAAACCTGCAGCAATGTTAGATGAGGACTGGGAGATCTTGGATAGAAAGGCTCTTGGCAGTGTTCGTTTATGCCTAGCACAATCAGTGGCATTCAATATTACAATAGCAAAGACAACTCAAGATTTGATGGAAACCCTGGCAAAGTTATATGAAAAGCCTTCCGCTTCGAATAAGGTATTTCTTATGAAGCGTTTATTTAATATGAAAATGGTAGAAGGTGGGTCAGTTACTGATCATTTGAATGAGTTTAATATGGTCACCAGTCAATTAACTTCTATAAAAGTAAACTTTTGATGAAGAAGTTAGGGCTCTTTTGATTCTGTGTTCTTTGCCTGAAAGCTGGAATAGCTTGGTAATGGCTATTAGCAATTCTATTTCTGGTTCGAATACATTGAAGTTTGATGATGTTGTTGGTGTTATT
>VDFB02282569.1:0-65482 GCA_007258455.2 Sequoia sempervirens | reverse complement strand
TATACTATATCAGCAGAACTTTAACAAGTCATGAACTAAACTACACTTTCATTGAAAAAGCTTTCCTCGCAGTAGTGTTTGCTTCTCAAAAGTTTCCACACTATATGTTGGCTCATATAGTTAAGCTGATAACCAAAATTGATCCATTAAAATACCTCTTAAGCAAAGCTACTTTAATAGGAAGACTTGCAAAATGGGTAATGATCTTAAGTGAGTTTGACATTCACTATGTGGATTGAAGAGCTATAAAAGGACAGGTCATCACAGATCAGTTGGCTGAAGCACCTTTACAAGAAGAAAACCCCATGTACATCGAATTTCCTGATGCAGATGTCTTCACAGCAACGATTAAGAAATCATGGACATTGTACTTTGATGGATCTTACACGCAACATGGCTCGGGGGCAGGGATTCTTTTTGTTACACTTGAAGGACATACCATTCCAAAATCATATCATTCCTTGCACAAATAACATGGATAAATATGAAGCATTGCTTACAGGAATGAAGATATCATTGGACTGGTAGATTACAAAATTACAAGTCTATGGTGATTCACAACTTGTCATTAATCAAATTAATGATGATTATCAGACTAAATATGATAAGCTGCTACCTTACAAGAACATGGTGGATGATCATAAAAAGTATTTTGTGGCAATCAAGTTTTCACAAATCCCAAGGATTGATAATAAAGTTGCAGATGCAATGGCTACAATTGCTTCCTTGTTACAATTATCAGAAAATCAAACACGGTATGAATTCTTGGTGGAACAATTGTTTTCTCCCACCTATGATAATCCTGAGACCCAAGTCATATGCCATTTAACTGGTTCTGATTCACTCTTATATGGCAAGACTTATACTTATCTAAAAGATAACATCTTACCTCCGGACTTATCTCGAAACCAAAAAAGGAATTTCATACGCCAATCATCTAGCTATACCTTGATCGTCGATATCCTTTACTGATGTGGTCTTGATGGTACACTCCTTCGATGTCTTGAACGTGACAAATCTGAAAAAGCCTTACAAGAGGTTCATGGTGGTATTTGTGGAACTCATTCAAGTGGTTTAACCTTAGCCAAGAAACTTGTTAGAATGGGATATTATTGGCCTACCATGGAGAGAGAATCTTTTACTTTTGTCAAGAAATGTTCTAAATGCTAGATCCATGGGAATCTTATTCATGCACATGCACATGAACTACAGCCTTTCACTCCAACATGGCCTTTTTCTCAATGGGGACTAGATCTTGTTGGCAAAATTCATCCTTCATCATCAAATGGGCATAAATTCATCATCACGGCTACAAAATATTTTACAAAATGGATCGAAGTTGTTCCTTTGACGACCGTGACCCGAAAACAAATATCTTCATTTATCCTGAATTACATCATCTATCGATATGGAATTCCAAATTCTATTATCACTGATAATGGAAGGCCTTTCAAGAATCAGGATGTTGACAAACTTTGTGAAAGATTTCACATCCAACACAGGTTCTCTACACCTTATTATCCACAAGGAAATGGTCAAGCAGAAGCTTCCAACAAAATAATCCTAAAAATCTTGAAGAAGACGGTAAATGATGTTGGTCGTGATTGGCATGTCCAATTAAATCCAGCTTTGTGGGCATACAGAACCATCATTCGCACACCCACAAGAGCTACCCCATATGCCTTGGTATATGGAGTAGAAGCGATCTTACCACTAGAGGTTGAAATACCTTCGCTTAGGGTCTCACTCAAAGGCTTGATAAATGATGAAGACTACTGAGTATCTCATCTACAAGAGCTTGAATTGTTAGATAAAAGATGTCAACGTGCAACTGATCATTTGAAGGGTTATCAATAGATTATGTCTCGTAGCTACAATCACAGAGTTAAACAACGAACAATTCAAGTAGGTGACTTAGTCTTGAGAGAAAATCCATGTAATCAGCAAGACCGAGAAAAGAAAGGAAAATTTGAACCAAATTGGCTTGGTCCATTTGTTATCATTGCAGCATACGGTTCTAGCGCATATCAGTTATCTACATCAGAAGGGGACCTATTTGAAGAGCCGATCAACAACATTCATTTGAAGAAGTTCTATGTCTGAATCATCAAAACTAAAAATCCAAAAAAAATCATAAAAAATCTTGAAAAAATCCATAAAAATCATAAAAAGTCCTAAAAAAATCCATAAAAATCATTAAAAGTCCTGAAAAAATCTATAAAAATTAGAAAAGTCTTGAAAAAGTGCAATAAAAACAAGTGGTGAAAACCTAGCAAATAGGCGCTACTTGTGATCAAAATGGGCTCCTCTATCTATTAGCTTATGTCTTGCATTCGCTTTACGACATCATCTATCCATATCTATCATCTATACATATCTATCATATCCATATCATGCAATAGGAATCCTTGTGTTTCATCATGGCTTGATGAAATTTGTACATATCCATACTATTCAGGTAATGTTCACACTAGGGGCAAAAACACAGACTAAAACAAGAGAGGGGAAACGAGCTCTTAGAACATCACAAACTGACAAATGACGGTTTGACAAAACACAACATACATTGACACATCAATCAACCACAACACCCAAAACGATCACTCAATGCCAATGACATCAAACAACATGGTCAAAACAATGCTAATCAAAAGACAAACATCAATGTTGATAACCAAGTTGGATGATCTTAATCTGAATAATGTTTAGAATACTTTAAGAAAAATTTGAATTGTTGGTTGATTTTCTATCATATCTCTAGAGCAATTTGATGATGTATTGAACTAGAAAAGCAAGGAAGGAGTATGATTTTTCTTTGTCTGCTGTTTGTGAGTGAATCATTAGTACTATGCAAATTGGTCGCGAGACATGCTCTACTACGTATCATTGATGACATTTCAGAATTTGCATAGGAAACAGGTTAACTCTTGTCTGTTTATGTAAGCGATACTCAGGTCATCTCGGTTCAATTATACCTAGATGCTTGTATTATCTTGCTATATCAAAATTCATGAAAGTAATACTCAGGTCATCACTGGTGCTAACATACCCTTTGATGCTTGTATTAACTTTCAACATTTCAATGCTCTATGATGACACAAAAAACACAAATAAGCTCTCAAAATGGCAATATTGTACATATACCCTGCATGGTTAGTATAGATTGCTTTCATTTTAGAATTTGCATTTTGCATTTATAGATTTTTCCAAAAGCTGGCAAAGTATCAAATGTTTCATGTCTTTCCACTAAAATGACTGAGTACATTTTAACATTCACAAAAACATCATTTCATACATTTTTCATACATATTTGCATTAGAAAATCATAAAAATGAAGCATACATTATAATCAAAACATTCATAAGCATTCATAAATTGTACCATCTATCATTTCATATTCATAAAATCATTCATCAATAGATTGCAATCATATCATGGACATTGCACTTTCATAAATCATATCATAAGCATCATGCATATAGAAAATAGACGCATTCATCACATAATGAATCATCGCTGCATTTCATATATCTCAAAAATGAATGTCAAAATGTACAAAGATGTCAACTATGTATGACATAACATAAAAAAAATGGGATCATATCAGTGTGTATACAAATGTCTCGCAATGATAAAACATCATGCAAAAAGCACTATGCTGTGCTATCCTCTGATGGTGCTGGTCTGGGACCTGTCCCACCTACACCTGATGGACTTGCTCCACTCACCCCTGATGATCCCCCTCGAGGTAATGGCTGCAATACACCCCTACTAGTAGCCCGAGAGCGACTATGCGTAGATCGAGACTGTGTATAACTCACTCTCTGCTCAGGTGGCACTGCATCATGGTATCTGATCCTATAGAACTCTGCCTCCCGGACAGCTCTGGTCAGCTCTCTCATCATGCTATCACCTACTCCTACTCTTTGCTGACTATCAGCTAAGGCCATGGCCTTCGTACCCTATCGTCTAGCTGTATCTCTCTCAGCTGTCACTGTCGTCAATCGTCCCTGAAGCTATGTAATCAAGGCATGTGCCTGTGCTAGCTAACTCTGTAAGCTCTGCACTGTACTCTACAAGGGAGATATCTAACTCGGCACCACTAGATCTAATGAAGATGATGGATCTGAATGTCTCATCCATGGTCCACCTCTGCCACCACCTCTGCTGACACCTCTGCCGCTACCTCTACTACCTCTGCCACTACCTCTGCCACCTCCTACACAACTATCACCCCCACTCTCCTCATCACTGCCATCTCCATCCCCATCTAAATCATCATCATCATCCTCCTCGGAGTCATCACCCTCTGAAGCCTCCTCTCGCTGTCACCTATGTCCGCCTTTGTGTGGTCTCTGCTCTGCAACTGGAGCGACAGGCTCATCAGGATCAAATAATCATGACATAGGATGCTCCAACACATACTAACCATACTCTGGAGTCATCCCCCCATCAAGAATGTCTGCTCTGTACTCCCACATCTGTACTCCCAAACTGGTGAACTTTGCCACTACTACATCATACAAAATCCGTGGACCCCACACTGTCAACTCCTGCTGCGAACGCACATAAATAGCTGAACCCTGTGGCATACCTTGAGGCTGACCATATTGTTGCCACACTTGACCAAGAAAAAACCTCAACAATCCAAGGAGTATGACTAATCAAATATCTAGAAGTGAAGACAAAAGGCATCTCCCTAGCATCCTCTGGCCATGCCTCACAATCTACATAGGGCCGCGAACATACTATCTCGAGATCATCCAAAAGACGCTGCCAATGATATAGTTTTCCCAACCTAGGCTGAGCAATGATATCGGTATATCCGAATCTATAAGGTCAACCGGCAGGCCGTCGTCCACGAGTCAATGGATGCATAACAACAAAGTGCTCCCATGCCCATATCTGTAACAACGAACAACCGACAACAAAACTTTGACCTCCACCATATACAATATGGTGTAACTCATCATATAAGTGTGCAAGCATGCATGATCCCCAAGCATATTGTGTACCCTACATCACCATACTCTCAAGTACATGACCCAACCCAACTGCAAAACCCCTCGACCTATGGTCGGGGCATAAAACACCTCCAATAAAGCCTACAAGAACAAAGGGTAAAGGCACATATGAATCTGTCATCTCTGCCCATGAGATATAATATCCCACAATCTCATCATCTCTGAATATCCATCTCAAAGCATCAGTACCTCCTGCCTCGCGGCCGTCAAATCTCACTATCTCGCCCATCACTGGAATCCTCAAGATGCAATAAACGTCCTCTGGCGTCACGATAATCTCTCCTGTTAGCAAATGAAAGGTGTTTGTATCACTATGCCACCTCTCTGCAAGTGCTGTCAATAAACCTCTGTTAAGACGCACCTCAGGCATCTCAAGTAACGAGGTCAATCCACATGCCTTGATCACATCTCTATCTGCTTGTACAAGCTGTGGAATCAATCTCCATGTCTTCGGGAATGTCTCCTGTAATTGCAAAAAGCCCAATCTCTCATGTTGAAACATCATCATGTCAAAGGAAAATCAATATCAAATCATCACAACCAATCAATCAAAACTAAATATCACAATCATGTTTGTTTTTAACAACTTTAGAAGGAAACTTATCAATCAAACTATTTGTTTTTCATTTTCATGAAAGTAGATTTATCAACATCATGTTTGTTTTTAACAACTTTAGAAGCAAACTTATCGACCTTATTTGTTTTTAACAACTTTAAAAGCAAATTTATAAGCTACTATTTGTTTTCCAACAACCTTGGGAACAAATTGATCACACAAAACAATATCAAATCATGGGCACTATGAAAATAATCATGGGCGCTACAGGAATCCTAATGGGCGCTACAGGATCATGGACGCTACAAAAAACATCAAGGGCGCTACAGGAAGCTTCATGGGCACTATAGTATCAAGGGCGCTATGGAAATTATCATGGGTGCTACAAAAACATTGAAGGGTGCTAAAACACACCCTTTCACAATCAAAACATGGATAAACGTGCTCCGAACGGAAACTTTTCAAATCACAAAAGTTTAATGGGGTACATACCGCGGGTCCATAATGCGCCGGCCGTTGATGTCGTCGGATGCGCTCGAAATGGTGCTGGTGGATAGGAAGTGCCATCTTTCTCGCTCCAGAGCTCAAAAATTACAATTTTTACTAGGTTAAAATGGGAAAATGACATGGAAAATGACATTTTTAACCTATTTAAAGGCAAAATTGGGGCATTTTATCACATTTTATCACAACAAGGGCAATTTAGATCATCAATTTTCATCTCACATATTTCCACATCAATTTCTTCACATCATAATTTTCGAACGATGAATCGACATCTTAAAAAATCATAAAAATTGAAAAAATTCAAAAAATCTACAAAAATCAAAAAATTTCACAAAAATCAAAAAATTATCGATTCATCGTCCGAGGGGGCATATACCTATCAACATTCAACAATCGCATCTGGGGCAAATTTGGGAAAATTTCAAAATTCTTTGAAGTAATGCATAAAACACATCACTTCAAAGAGGGGCAAAATGTATACACCTAAAAATGGTCACATCACAATAGTATGGTAATTAATTAAATATTTTTAATATTTAATTAAATCTCTAATTCAATCTCTGTATAAATAAATCTAAATAATTTATTTATATTGTTTATTCTTTCATTTCGATTAAATAAATAAGTTTATTTAATCACTTTTCTTATCCATTTCTTAATTAATTAAATAAACATTATGATTTATTTATATTAATTATCATATAATCTTGGCTTGAATATTTTATTCAAATAAAGATTAAATATTCTTCTCTTCTGAAATTCTTCTAAATTCCATTCATATTTCCATATTCTTAATATTTAATTAATTCCTCTAAATCCATTCACAATTTTAATTTTAATTCTTCTAAAGTACATTCGCAATTAAATATTCCAAATATTTAATTAAATCTTCTATAGTACTAAAATAAAAAATCAAACTCACATTAAATTAAATAAATCTATTTATTTAATTTGGATTATCTTCAACAACCGTGAAACAAACTTCCAAAATAGAAAATTAATTTCTCTATTCCTGTGCAAGCTTGTTCTTATGGGTTGAAGACAAGCCTCCATTCTTCTCTCCAACCTCCCAACATCTTCCATCTTCCTCTCAACCTCTCCATCTCTCACCATTCAAAATTACCAAACAATCTCACAGCCATTGATCTTTGCCAGCTAGGCTCTTGCCTGCAAAAATCTATAAAAGGGATTGTCGGGTCTCTGAAAAACATAGAAGCTTTCATATAGGAAAACTATAGTCAATTAGCTTTCCAGCATTCATAGTCTTTAGAATCATAGCATAGCATAGTTTAGCATATTAGCATTTCATATCATGGCTTGTCATCCTCATATCATAGTTTTAACAACATCCATAATCCATAGCCCCTGTGCATAATTTACAGCCCCTATGCATATCCATATCAGCATTTCACTTCACTAGCATATAGAATAGAGAAGTAATCTCCCTTTGCATACTCGTTCTGCAGGTTGCCATTCTAAGAAGCTTTGCTTATACAATATGAGAGCAACAGCTTCAAGAGAATCAATAGAGATAGAGAACAATGGAACGGTTCTGAAGAAGCTTTGTTTGAATTCTCTTTGATTTTAATTTATCTTGTTTTCTTTAGTTTAATGTTTCATTGATGTGTTTTTATTATTTTACTTTGATACTAACATTTCCCACACACAAATGGTAATAGGGATCCTCTGCCAATTTGCGTGAAATCGAGCATTGAAGTCCGTTAGAGCCTCCTGGGGGGCTCGTTTTATGATGGATAGCCGATAATACAATGAAGAATGATCTCCATCATTCAAGAATTTTTCATAGAATCGATCTCCGAGCTCATCCCATGTGCGAATTGAATTAGGAGTCAGTGTTCGATACCAATCTAGAGCCTTGCCTTTGAAAGACGCGGTGAGGAGCCTCAAGGCTACATTTTGCGCTGTAATACCATGTACTAGACACACGTCCGCCACATCCTGCAAATGTTCTATTGGAATTTTTGAGTTGTCTCTGGAAAATTTGGGGATAGCTTTCATGGCCGAAACTGGGATAGCGCCCCAGACAACAGGCACTACCGGGGCTATCAGGGGACTTCCAACATGCCATGCTACGTAGTTTCTGTTGGCGGTCGACAACATGGTGAGAGGAAAGGGTGGTGGGAATGGAATGGTTACCAACTAATTAGCGACCTGGACTGTCCCTAACAGAGCTACTAATAAACTTGGGTTACTTGCAGTTTGGGATCTAGTTACAGGCCGATGACTCATACACCCCTCTACAATGCAATTTCATTAAGCTCGGTTCCCACCAGGCATGCCAGAAAAAGAACAAACTGTTGACACCAAAATTTGACGAGGTAACAGAGTCTTATGGGAAACTCAGTTTAAGGGGGACCTTTTGTGCTAAACTGATTAACCTCCAGATTTTAGAGAAGCCGACTTCTTCTATAATGGGGTTTGGAAAGGGAAAAGGAAAGAGATACAATAAAAAAAAGTCTAACCTAAGACGATTCGCCAAGATTTGATGATAGACACGATAAATCATAGATTTAAGGGCCTGAATGGTGTTGTGGTGTTCTAAAACATCAGATACTTAAGGTTATAGCATAGACAACTCATTTATTAACATAAAATAACGCTGCATACATTTTTACTACCAAGAAGAGTCATTAGACATGATCTAGGTAAACAAACTTGCATTTAATGTATATAGAAGTTCTTCAAATGAATTGTCAAGACAATATAAAGCACAGTTCATAGTTTGATGAAAAGTATGGAAAAATAGAAAGGCCGAACAATTGGCACAGTTTGAGAGTTTTGTAATTAAATAAAATAGTAAGAGAGGCCTAGCATCCTTTTACTAAAACCAACATACTTTTCTCCAGTTTCGGTCCACCCCCTTTCTTCTCAACAGAGAAAGTATATATAGCAGGAAAACCTCCCACTGCTTTGGAGAGCAGTAACAATTTTTTTTTTCCATCTTCTGCAATGATGCCTCCATCAGAATATTCCCAAAGCCATTACAACAACATTGAGCTGGAACACAACATCCAGTCATCTTGAGCATAGGCGCATCCTCTGTAATGATGGTGGTGGTCCCAGCCAGGCTTAGTTAGACAAGTGTCATCTGTCGCTATGAATGATTATGACAAGCAACAACCAATAGCATTATTTAGTTCATCCGGCTTATCGCCCACATAACAGATCATCCGTTAGGCACGTGGCAGTCTTTCGTTGCCTGCATGAACCTTTCTCCCATCGTTGCTGAGGATTTGTGAAAATGCAACACGTGTCGAATGGGCTGAAAACCTTATCACAATAGAGGGAACACTCCATCAGCCGGGCGTAAAAGACGCGTGGCAGCATTTTGCTGCCTGCGGTTGCTATTTCATCCCCGCGTTGAAAGATTTGTGAACGGTTGCCACATAGCAAGATGTGGGGCCCGCCAACACCTTTTAGGAATGAAGGCTTCGTGGAAGTGTTTCACAACCCGACGAGGCTTCAAGGTAATAAGAAACAAAAGCATCCCGTAATTGCAACACATGGAAGCATGACGAAGTTTCCCAAGATCCGAAAGGAATGCCGATACCCAAAGCTGCGAAGAGTAGATGTGCAAAGCGATAGATCAAAACTTTGATAAAAAAGCTGAGCAAACTCGGTGATGCATAGGCCGACGCACACACAATACAAAAGATAAACTCAAAGGGAGCTGCTCAAATATTTATTTAATAGTTACACCATGGATATGCAAATTAATAGGTTCATTACAATATCGTGGCCCAACAAGGTTAAAATGAATGTATTAAAATGTTATAAATTTGGTCTTTTCAATAGTATAACCCTCTCATAATTTAAATTTGAAGATTATGCTACTATTTTTGAGATCCATTTTACCTTAGATATAGATGATTTTTCTGATTATATAAAGGAATGTTTTAGAATGAAAATCACTAAGAGTATGGATGAATCTCTACATAGGCCTCCTTATTATTCCCTACCCCGAATATTATCCAATCGTTGTAACCAAGCTTCTTGAGGTTTATATTGAAGGTAGAGAACCAACTTTATTGTCAACAAGATTAGCCAAGAGAATCGAATGGGACATGGCTATGCTTGAAGAGCTTCATTGATGGGTGTTCTAATATAGGCAACTATTGGTATCTAATTGGGATGATTTTTTGGATCTCATTACCTAAGACACTATTGTCTCTAGTACATTTTCAATAAAGGTGCTAAATGAAGCAAGCACATGCACTTGTCTATACTATGATGTCAACCACATTAAGACCTGGCAATAGGATGCACACTTGTCTAAAAAAAAAGATCCTTGTAGCCACATACTATTATTAAGTGGACTGTTCTTACTTTTTAGGTCCCTTTAAAGTGACTTTTGTCTCCCACTAAGAGATTTGTTCATGATAGCATGTTTTTACAATTATCTATATCCTTAGTATATTAATAAAGTTGGACATGTGCCAATCTTCTATGGGTGGATCGAAAATTATTTAAAACAATGAGGTAAAAGATCAATGAGGTCTACTATAAATCCACCAAGTTGCCTCATTGTTGGGACTAAAAGTTTGGAGTCAAATTTAGAGATTGACTCTTAGGAATTTACATAAGTATGCTCCTATTCTATGCCTAGTGCAATTTGAATAATTTGAATTTTATAAAATTAGTCTATGTGAAAACTATTATTTGTAATAATCAAGTTGTGAAATCTAATGGATTTATAAAATTGATGGAATATCTAAGTGTAGAATCTAATTTTGAATGCTCTTGATTTAAATTGGTCTTTGTATGACCCTCTAATTTTATTTTGATTTAAATGATCTAGGAAATATCCTTAAATACATGTCTATAGATGTTAATTTGAATTACATAGTATGTGAGCCAATAGGGTAATGGTTTGGATATGGAAGGAGAAATTTGAATTTAGCATACTAGGCCGCACCATGGAGTCTATTGCTCTATGCCAAATGACTGTGAAATATAGAGCAATGGAGGTTAAGGTGGTTTGTGAGGATAAATGATAAATCAATGTTGGGTTGGAGTAATTTTTATGTGCCAAATATTTTAAATCACATGTTATGGCTATACATTTATGACACATGTACAAAGACATAAAACTAAGGTATACAACTATATATATTCCTAAGAAACTAATGTTTGTCTAGTGTATTAAGAAGTGGTCTCATATAGAGAGCTTCAAGATTTGTAATTTTGGAGTGATATGTCTATTAATATGAAGAAAAAAATTATTACAAAATAAATCGAAATCTTATATTAGAAAATAAACTCCCCTATTTTTAACTCTTAGATTTTTTAGTAGTTGCTTGTGCGGTGAGATTAGAAATTCCCCTCATTACTTTAAGGTTTTTTATACGGACAAATTTTTATAGGTTTTTTTTTTCTTCTATATTTTATAATTTTGAAATACATATTACACTTTTTAACTCAAATCATTGAACCGTTTACTTCCTATAAAATTTTATTAGGAAGAGTTCCTAATCGGTAATTGGGTAATTTAGCTTTAAAAAAAATGAAAAATAACGCAGAGGCAACAATAACATTTCATTTTCCTTGTCACACCCCCGCAAAGGCATCAAAACATAACAAAATTATCACACACAAATGTCCATGGCTTCTGCATTTCGCAGGCTAGCGAGCCGCGCAGCTGTTGCAGGTTCCAGTCTCGCTCCCAGTAGGTCTGCAGCAATAATTTCCAGGCGTCATTCCGCGACCCAATCTTCTGGTGGGGGTTCGAAAAAGGTGTCGGACCGCATAGTCCATATTTCCGCAATCGATCCGGATGGCGAGCGGCACTCCATTGTAGGGCTGACGGGCCACACGCTGCTGAAGGCCCTGACCAATAGTGGCCTCATCGAACCGGCCTCCCATCGTCTGGAGGACCTCGCCGCCTGCTCCGCCGAGTGCGAGGTCAGTGTCGTCCCCGATTGGCTCCAAAAACTCCCTCCCGCTTCTGAAGACGAACTCTACGTTTTGAAATCTAATGCCATGAGAGGCGAGGTCAGTAAGCATGCCAGGTTGGGCTGCCAGCTCATTCTCAACCATGAACTCGATGGAATGGTTGTCGCCCTTCCCGAGCCCAGGCCTTGGGATATTCCGTAATGTGAGTTTCTTTGTCTCGTCTTTTCTCCAGGTTTCAGTTCCGGGGTTTCATGTTGTGGATTGCTTTCCTGCTTTAGGGTTTGAATACTTCAAGATGAAATTTAGGGTTTGCATTTTGGAGGTTATGTTGTGGATCGAATTTCTGCTTTATGTTGTATTTTGGATTTGAAGATGGAATATTGAATCTCATCTTAAGGAATTATATTGCGGGCTGCGATCCTGCTTTGAATTATTTAAACTTTGCAAGATGAAATCTGTCACAACCCGGGGGATGCTTTGTTCTTAAAACCATAAAAAAATGATTCGTATACTGTTGGTATACTCAATAATGGCAAGCAATAATTCAGATACTATGGTTATGTTAAGTAATGGCAAACAACGATGCAGATCTTATGTTCCATAAACTGCATTGGCAGCTGTAGTTCTACGGGTGCCTGCTTTAGATTTTCAACGTTTTAGGGTGGGGTCTGATTTTATGGAATTTAATTATCGATTGGATGCCTGCATTGGGAGTTTGTCATTTTTAGACTGAGATTGCATTCTGCGGATGCGCATGTTTTGAAACCCTAGAAAATTGTTTCGAATTTAATAAATTGATGCCAGGTTTGTTTCATGCATTGGATTTATTTTTCATTTCCAGAGGTAAATCGTGTTGTTCTGTGAACGCCCATATTTTGAAACCCTAGAAAATTGTTTCAAATTTACTACACAAGGGGGGTTGATTCCTGTGTTAAATTTTTGTCAGTAGTAGACCAAAATTGCATTCTCTGCGTGCTCTCTGTATTTAGAAACCTTAGAAGATTGTTTCAATATTAATAGTTGATGTGGGGAGCGATGCCTACATTAGACTTTTTTGTTATTAAAACAAAATTGGATTCTGCACATGGCCGTGTTTAGAAACCCTAGAAAATTGTTTCAAATCTAACGTTTGATGTGGGAATCGATGCCTGCATTGGATTTTAATCATTATTGATCTAAAATTGCATTCTCTGAATGATCATTATTTTGAAATACTAGAAAATTGTTTCAAATTTAATAATTGCCTTGTGATGCCCATGTTTTGAAACCCTAAAAACACTTGTCACAAATTTAATAATCAATTTGGGGATTGATGCTTGCAATGGATTTGTATTATTATTAGACAAAATTTGTGTTCTGTGGATGGCCATGTTTTGAAAATGCTGAAGGTGTTTCAAATTTAATAATTGATTTGGGGATTTTATTCTCTATGTTTTGATTAATTAGTGGAGGATTCTATTGAGGCCCCTGCCTGATAATAAAGCATAGCAGAAACATTACTTATAGAGAAGATGATCATAATGGCTATAACAGTCTCTAAAGACTACAAAGATGACCCCTATACAAGACAAGCAGAGAGACAACGAACAGCCAAAATCCCAGCGATGAAAGAGCTCAAAAAGAGAACACTGCTCCCAGAATATATACCATCAAAGCCAAAGATGCCCAAACAATAAGAAGTTGGGATGAAACAGCACCTCCATCTCTTCAAATCAGAATTATCAGCCATAGCCCAAGCCATCATTTTTTTAACTTGCACAATACTAGCTGTTCACCAGCATCTGCCTGTGGAACCTGCACTGAAGCTTCCAACAAAGGAAACTGAATGCCATGAAAATCTCCTTCCTGTGCTGTTCTCTGTGGATTTTATCTGCACAGAAGACTGGAATTGTGAACTTGCAAGAAACCTCTACGTGACCTTGTTATGGATCACCATGAGGCCCTCCCAGACTTTGCCTACATTTACACAGAAAGCCTTAAGCAGCAGTAACTCATGCTGAACTAGCTTCATTTCATTATTCTCCACCAGCTCTTAGCCAAGGGAGTCTTTTCCCCTTCTTCCTTTTCAAAGAGTACAATGTTAACCTAAACAATTTCTTCCACCTCACGAGACAAAACCTCCATATTGATGAATTGGGCCAACAAAAGAAGACAAAGGAGCCATATACTTCGCTCTGCATTTGGAATTACTGCCGCCAATTATGGAAAGAGGTCCACTCAAATAGAGATTTTCAAACTTGGTGGCCTTGAAACACCCATACCTTGATCACCCACAACTGTCCTGACAATTCCTGAGGCTTCAAAATTGTTGCAAGTAAAAATAGAATGCAATCATCCATCCAAAATGTGACCCTTCCTATGAGGATCTTGGCCTTTTATACCCTGCCTGTGATGTGCTATGCCACCACAGCTGACAGATCACCCACAGCCAAAATACCCAGAAAGCTAATTGATGCCACACTACAGACTACTTCTGCACCCATGAAACAATTGAAAGTAGCTACTGCATACTTTTCTTAAGACAAGGCTCCCATACATGCACTCTAGGAACTGGAGTTTATGCTTCAAATGACATGGGAAAACTTTATCTACAATCTTAGTCACCTTCGTTCATAATGAACCTCATAAAGTATCCCAGCTGGCTTTTTTGGGGAATGCAACTTTGGGCCAGAAAATTGAATATTAAGAAATTACAGAGGTTTAAATTTATAAAAAATGTTTAGGTCTAACCAAGTAGAAAGGAGACCACTGTACAAGACAGTTAATGGGTCTTGATCTATCACACAGTTTTCCATATGATCTGCCGCCATATTTGAATGTCTTCGGCAGTGAGAGAATATTTATTGTCACCTCCTTGATCTGTTTTCAGAGGGAGAGGACTTCTTCTGAGACACTTCTAAGATGCCAGTTGGGACAAGCTCTTATTTAATGAATTGATCACAAGAGAGAGACCTTCAATCACAAGTTGCTGCACAGCAGTAGATGAAGTTAATGCCATCACAGCTATCAGACTTTCCCTGCTCATTATTAGTTCTATATCTCAAGGAAAACTAACCTCCATGAACAAAACTACTGTCCTTATGGAAAACGATTCCTATTCCAGTACTTCTTGGTTTTTTCCTAGAAGCCCTATCAAAATTAAGTTTTATAAAATCAGGTGGAGGGGGGCTCTGCTGCTTTTGATCGATTTGATTAGACTTCTTGATTTTATTCTTAATCAGATGCCAGGATTGAATTTTTTTCTATGTAGCCGGTTCGCAGGGTTTTGGGCTGGGTCCTGGTCCTGGTTCGCTCCTGGTTCGGGTCCTGGTTCGGTTCGCCTGTGGGTTCGACTTGGGTCCTTCGTTTTTGGGTCTGGTTCGCCCTACCGATTCTTCTCATTCCGTTGACGGCTTTCTCTCTGTTTCTGGCCGCGAATCATTTGTTGTCGACAGGACTTTATCATTTCCGTATCTCCTGGTCGTGTTTCATTTGTTGTTGATGGCTATAAATCACAACCTTCTATGACGAACTTGAAGTTTTGAAGATCGCGGCCTGGTTTTTTTTTTCCTTGAATCTTGCTCGTGATTTCTAAAGCCCTGGTTTTGAACGCGTTTCTCTTCTAACCGACTAACCCCGATAATTGATCGACTTTGATTTTAGACCTAGAGGGTAGTTTCGGCTTTTAATATTCAGATTTTAATTTTTTAAATTTTGTTTATTTTTAATTTTTTCTTTTTTAAATAAAATTTAGTGTCTTTATATTTTATTTTTTAAACAATGTCAATTTGTTTTTTATTCAATATATTAAAATTTAATATTTAAATTAGATTTTTAATCATAATATATTAATGTTTTATATATTAATGATATTTAAATTAATATTTTAAACATTATTATATTATGTTAAATTTGTTATTTTATTTTTATGGATTTATAGTTTTATGATGTATATATTATATATATATTTACATGTTTTTGTAATTTGTACTAACGAACCCAAGACGAACCGAACCCACCCCCAAAAAATTTTGCCGAACCGGCGAACCGAACCCGCGAACCCGAACCCGAACCCGAACCCGAACCGGCTACTTAGAATTTTTTTTTTATCAGTCTTAGATGAAAATTGCATTGTTTGGTTTACAACATTTTGAAGCCCTAGAAAATTGCTTCAAATTGAATAATCAAAGTGGGATTTGATGCCTGCATTTGCTTTTATCATTATTAAATGAAAATTGCACTCTGAGGCTGGCTAAAATTTGAAACCATAAAAGAGCATTGAAAACTAAATATATCATATGGGCATGCTCTAATTTTACACTGGGCCGCTTTGGATTTTATTTACTTATGTCTCTTTGATATTTTTATTGTTTCAAGGCATTTTTTTTGTGCAATCTAATTTAGTATTTATTAAATCCTTAAAAATGTTTATATTAGATGCTTTTGTTGAATAATGAAATGGTGCTGTAATTTGTAGGGAAACCTTCATTCGATTTTAGTGTGGATTGGATGCCTGCTATAGATATTTAACATTTAAAAATAGAATTTGCTCTCAGTGGATATTTTGCCTATCAATTTCAAACTGTAAAGGAATGATGCAAAGTAGATTATTCTGTTCAGTGTTAACTAATGAAGTAGGATCTTAAATATTCCAGTTGTTTATTAGGAATTTGACATTTTAAGATGAAACTTTGAGTTAATTAGTGTGGTAATCCACAATTTCAGATGCATATGTTGAAAATTGTGATTGGTGGACGATCATTTTGGATTTTTTGTTTTGAAATCCTAAATCATTCTTGCAAATAGATGATTTTGTGTAATTTTATAAAAATGCCTGTGATGGATTTAATATTGGATGAGATGTCTGCTTTAAATTTTCTTATTACATTTGAAGACAAAAAATATTTTCGTTAGATGTTTATTTTGAAATTTAGATTCAAAACCATAAAAATGCTTTGCAAATAGATGATTCCGTTCAGTAATGGAGTGAGTTCAATGACTTTAGAGAGGTCTAGGTTGGAGTTTATTGTGAGTTTCTGTTTAAGCTTATTAACATTATCAGATGAAAATTCAAAATTGTGGTCAGTGTCTGCACTTTTGGCTTCTGTTCTTCAAATGCTAAAACTGTTGCACATAGACAGTAATTTTTAATTATTGGAGCAGGCTCTGTAATTTAATGGATGATCATGGATTGGATGCTTGCTTTAGATTTTTAAAATTTCAAGACAAAATTGTGTTCAATGTTTCTGTGTGTTTGGAGAATTATTCTGAACTCAATGATGGTGTGTGCATCTGAAATTTTACAGATACCTACCTGGAAAATCATGTGTAACAGATGGTCATTTTTGATTTGTCACCAAACCCTACAATTATCTTGTGAGTAGAGGATTCCAAAAAATGGAGTGTGCGCTGAAATATTTACGGATACTTTATATTGAATTAGGTTTACAACATTTGAAGTTGGAAACTGTATTTGGAAGTCACATTTTTTCTTCAATTTTATAAACCCTGAAAGGATGCTGTAAACAGACTGTTATTTAAAATTTTCAATAGCAGGGCAGGTTCTGTAATTTTATGGATGCCTACATTGTATTGTATTGTGCAGGGGATGATTATATGAGATTTATAATGTTTTAAGATGAAAATTGTGTTCTGTGGATGCACATTGAGTTTTAGTATTCTAACCCAATTTTTGGCAAACAGAGAGTTTTTCAATAATGGATTATGACTAATTTTATGTGGGCATTTTTAATGCAGATGCTGTTGATAACCATGCGTTCATCAAAAGCACAACCTTCTAGAATCTCAACATATGCTTAAGAATAGATTCATTGTCAATAAGGAATTCATAAACAGTGCTGAAATATATATGCTTAAGAATAGATTCATTGTCAATAAGGAATTCATAAACAGTGATGAAATATTCTTGTGCACAAGGATAAATGTCAATAGATAGTTTGAGGAAAGGCTTCCAATTTTGAGAGACCTGAGAATTTAGATTTGACAAACTTGGTATAAAATGATCAAGCTTGCATATCAAGCCCCCTTTTTTATAATGAGCCGCCTCCAATAGAACAAAAAGCATAACCTTGCTTAGTAGCCTTAAGGGGATAATTCATAGTCTTAACCACATGTTGAGTTGGAGTGACGATCGTTGTGACCTAAGATAAACCCAGCCATTGCAGCAAAGGAACAAACAAAGATAAACCCAACCATTGCAGCAAAGGAACAAACAAATGTACCATTAGTACATTTAACACATTTTGCATGAGCATTGCCAACATCCACAATGAGGAAACTTGTTAGAGTATTTTGAAAGATTGCAAGGAGATACGATAGGAATGCTTGTGGAAATACGTTCTTGTCCATTGAGTCTAGAGACATCATCATGAGGAGGTAGATAAGCTTGATTTGATGTGATAAGGGTTGTTGTAAATCCTTTAGATGTCTTTGAAGCAAGAAGATGAGTAATGGCAATCAAAGTAGCTCATAGAATATTTACAAATCCAATGTTTTCATAGGATACAAACATCACGTTCCTTGTAATATACCATGTTTTGTGTCTTGAACATTGTTAAGAAGTGTTGCTATTAAAATGTGTTGCGGAAGGTGTATTGTATATTTTGCATAATAGTTATAATGTAAAATGTAATATTTAATTGTGGTGCATCTACAAAATTTTGGGATGTGTCATATGGGTTGGACAATTGTGGCAACATTTTGTATGTTGTATGTAACATTGGATTAAATATTTAATATAGAAAAACTTAGTACCAAAAAAGAAAACCTTATATTAAAAAGTAAATGAGGGAGATATGGTTTTGTAAGTTAATAGTTTAAAGACACATGATTTATGTATTACCACTTGATCATTTTGTGCAAATTTGTTTTTTAAAAGCTAACACATAAATAATTGTTTAGGTTGGTCTATGTAACCTTTGGCTTGTTGGCTTAGGTTGGATTGAGCATCTCTTGCAGGTTGCATATGTGTTGCCTTGAGTTTTCTTTTTACATGTAAGTCACCTAAATCAAAAGCCCAGTCTTAATTTTGCTTTTCATTGTTGAAGTATTGTGTCATTGACAAAACCCTAAAAGTTTCAAAACTTGTGTCAGTCCCAAAAAGCTTGTCAAAACTTTTTTGGCTATAGACAATATTATCCTAACCATGTTAGAAGTCGACAATATTTTTGTAAACTTTACTTAAAGAGTCAAGTTTCTGTTATGTGATTATGTTATGCCAAAGTCTTAAGTTGGTTTTGGTCCAAGTTATAATTTTCATTTTGGCATCTAAAGAGGTTATATTATAGCCTCATCGGAAGTTGACAAGGTTTTCAAAACCAAGTTCGAGTCCGAAGTATTGTGCAATCTTCATATGGGCTACATGGCGAAGTGGTTTGAAAAGCTTAAGTGTCAAAGGAATAAAATGAAGTATGGCGATGTAGGTTTTGAAAAATACTAAAAGTTTCAAAACCTATTTCGACATCCAAAGAGGTTTTCACAACTCTATTAGATGTTGATAGAGTTTTCAAAATTTGCTTTTAGCTTGAAGTATGTTAGAAACCGAGGTGCTTGTAAGGAGGTTTTTAGAGAAAATGGGTGTTTTTGAAACTTGTGGCAAAAAGTGATTGGGCTATTGCAACTACCA
This sequence comes from Sequoia sempervirens, assembly GCA_007258455.2. Classification (NCBI taxonomy): domain Eukaryota; kingdom Viridiplantae; phylum Streptophyta; class Pinopsida; order Cupressales; family Cupressaceae; genus Sequoia; species Sequoia sempervirens. The sequence continues at coordinate 45,858 of VDFB02282569.1, read as the reverse complement.
TGATGATTGACAAATATAACATTTTAGCTCAGAGTAAGTTTTGGAAGAAACTTTATTGGTGTTTGGAAAATACCTTTGATGGAAATGTTAGTGTTAGTTTTTGGAAGAGGTTTTAAAACAAGTGTTAGAGATTGATGAGGTTCTCATACCATTCAAATTTTTGATGAGCACATTCAAATTGGGATGGGTGTGTGTTAGATGGGAAAGCTTGCTCAAAGTAGCATTAAAAGTGCCATTAATTACATTCATAAAGCTTAAGAGCATTAAAAGGCGACCTATTAAGTTGGATTTGATTGCAAAAAGAAGCATTTTTACAAGTAGCCATTGGAGATTTGGTGAGAGTAGAGAAGGAGAGTTACAAATTGGATTTAAGGACGACAATTCTAGTTTCTCACCAATACAATGCAACTAGCCAGGAGTAAAAGGTACATAATTCGATCCACATAACAACCTTTAGAGGAAAATTTTATAATTTTAGAGTGAATTTCATGAACAATTGCAAAATATGAAATTGCATTTTCGAACTCAAGCTCCTTGTAGATTTAATTTGTTGCTTGTGGGAAGATATAGCTTGTATTTGCTGTAATTTATTTCTAAACAAAATGAAATATAAATATTTGGGGTACACACATTTTTTTTTGTCTTGGAGAGTTCTTTACATGAGATTGGTGATACAAAGCTAGGGCATGTAGATTTGAATGGATTTTGAGAAGGATGAATAAGGAGGATAGGCCCTTGATTACACAAAGATTGGTGGAGAGTAGATTATTATAGGCAGTTGACTTCCTTGTAGTGATACAGTGTTTGGAATTGGTGATTGAATGTGTGAATCATTATGACCCATAGACTAGGGAGGTGAAAATCAATGATAACAAAAGCATTGCTAAATTGAATACGAAGGCTTTCCACACATTACTTAGGTTACCCCAAAGAGAAGGGTTTGCAGATTTGGATGTCACTATAGCATACCAATGGTTTGGAGAAAAGAAAAGTCATTGTCAAAATACAATAGTCAAGTAGTGGTTGGGAATCCCAAAGAAAGGGAAGTATCAATTGCCTAAGAATTTGTATAGGTCCCATTTTGTGAATGAAATTTCAGATATAATAGTATTATTGAATAGATTAATTAGCATTGCAAATGCTCATAATTTTGAAGTATGGATGTATTACTTTATTGTTATCGTACTCGAGCAACAATTCATTGATTGAGGCAACATTATTAGCAATCACCTTCATTGCTAGATGACTCAATTTCATCTCAATAAGCATTTTACCACAAGACATTGGCTAGGTTTGCATGCGTAGGGAAATTTTAATGAATAATTTTCCAATCTTTGAATATTATCCCCAACTTCAATCGGAGCACAATTATAAGAATTTTAGAAGAGTGAATAATGCATTGACAATGTTGGTAGTATAAGAGCTTCAAGGAGACATGAGCATAAGGATATCCCCAAAAGCTGCCCAATTGATCAATACATATGGAAGTTTCTTCATTCAATTTCAAAGATTTACTTGCATAAGGGTTGGAGGGTTTGACAGATTTCCATGCAAGTTGGCCATGTATGCCAATTGAAGTATGTAGGTAGATTGGTGAGCTCAATTAAAGGTGTCTAAGAAGGTTTGGGTTCCTTTTCCTATTGTTTTGTTATTATACCAATGCAAATCCTCCTCAAATGCCCTAAATATTGAAAGACATGGTAAAATATAAACTTCATTTCTTTGAATTTCATTTTCCATTTGATATCAAATATTTTGTAAGAAATGATTTGCCACTTAGACTTAGGTTTTTATTATGTGCCCAAGCTAGAAGATAACTGGGCTGATTGTGATAATGAGTTTGAGGTAAGAAGAAGAGATTGGATGAGATTGTCATTAAGAGGTTGGAATGTTCAATTTAAATTGGGATATCCAAGCCCTGGAAGATGATGAATATGATTTGGTAGATCTAATATGTGTTGATCATATACAAATGCTACCCATTTCACCCGTCAATTGGAGTAAGGAGATTGGAAACATAGAAGGAAGGACAACTGTTGTGCTCAAAAAAATAAAGGAATGGATATTGGAAAAATGATAGAAAAATCAGATCTAAAAGTGTTAAGAGACAACAAGAATTGTAGAATGGGGAGATACAAGTCAGGTACATCCTTCTTGCTCAATATCATGTTCAACAAATCCACAAGCCATTGGAGGCAGAGATGGAGACGAAGAACCACCTAAAAGGGATTAGGAGAAGACTTGTGAAGATACTCCAAAAAGTAAATAGGGTAAGGACAAAGAAAAAGGAACATTGAAGACAATCTAAGAAGAGGTTGGTGGTGAGGGCATGATCAATATTTCATCTCCTTCACAAGTGAGTGACTCATTGTCATCCCTTCATTTTGCACAAAATCTATCACCTCATATATCCCAAGATCCTCCTATCACGTCTAATCCATCTCCCTCCTCTCCTGGTGTGTCATCCTTTGACACTTCTCTCAATAGAGCATTACAATTTTCCACTCACACAATTGAAAATCCATCTCATACACCTCGTAGCACACCCACCACTTAGTTACGACAAACCTTGTCCAAGAAGAGGAAAGTAATATAATTAAATATTTTTGAAAAATATGTTGTGGCTAGTTTCCTTTAGAGGACACCTCAACTAAAGAAAGCTAAATCTACTTCTGTTAGGGTTCAGGCAGATCGAAGCAATAAACATTAACAATTATATGCAGATTAAATAACCCATAAATAACAATGAAGAATAACACAAAAGAGATCAACACAAAAATTTAATGTGGTTTACCCAATATGGGCAACATTCATCGAAACTCAACCATTCAATGATTTTATTATCCAGTGCAAAACAGATTACAATCTCGTGAATCACACACACCACAACTTACATTCAAGCCGCTTAGAACAAACTTTTTGGAAGCTTTTAGAATTAGGGTTTTACAAAGTCATTTTTTCATTTGATGTGTTAGTAGGAAAACTTGGACGTGTTAATGGGAAAAAACTTTGATGTGTTAAGGAATTTTTTTTTCAGGGGTTGTGCCCTCGAACCCTTGCTTGTTGCCCGACCCAAACTTGAACCCTGGTGAGGATATGTTACGAGTGTACAATATTTGCATGATCAATCACCACATACCAACAACTTCAAGGTTAATGCTAGACGCTTTTTTTAGGAAACATGTTTGTGGAGATTGTTCATCCTTCTTCACAAAAAGATGCCTCTGAAATGATAGGTAAGGATTTTAACATCGTAAGGGTCAATTTGTTACACCTCGTTTTCTAGTCATGGAGTTACTTTTACCTTCATGAGTGAATATGTTTCTGTTGATGAAATGTGATGAAAATATATGTATTGCAATGTGAATATTCTAATGCTTTGCTGATGCAAATGATTGTATTGTGAACGTCTAACTACCTTGGTGTTGCACTAAGCTAAATGCAGGTGCAAGACGAGCCTCTAGAAGAGAGGGGGAGTATCACTCAAGGGAGGGGATTGATTTGGTAACCTTTAATAAGACCTAAACTGATCTTTCACACACTCACGACTTAGTAGGTCTAGTCAAGTCAAGTTAGATTAGGATTTGCTAAGTAAAACCTTAGTCAAAGTTTTGGATAAATTGGAGAGTTTGTTTGGTCGTCTTTGATGGTTTGTGGTTTTGGTACTAATCATTGGGTTTTTGATTGTGCTTGATTTGGGTAGGATTGTTGTTTACTGTCTTTGAATGAGTTCCTTTTTTCATATATATATATATATATATATATATATATGAGTGTATATATGTATAAATGCATGGGATTACGATAACTCACACAAGTAGATATATCGTATATGTGAGTATATTGAATGATAAATATCACACACACACACATATATTATATATATATATATATGCTCATCAACGAATATGTAAATGATGTATATATAATAACCATTGGTTTTTACATATATTAATATATGTATTATAATAATAACTATTATATATATGTTAATGCATTTAATATTTATGAGAATGTTAATACTAAAACATTCTAGGGACGTGTTGATCGCAATATAAGACCAAGTGCATAAGTAAGGCAATAGATATAGCACATTATCAATAGCAACATATAAAGTAAATTCAAGCATTGTTTGTGTATGAGAAGTGCTATTCTAGAGCGCATAAAGTTAAACCAGCTCTATCACTTACAAAAAATATCATAAGAGCTATGTAGCAACCACTTTGACCTTGTTTGCAACTGTTTGGGTGAGAGAATAGGCTCGATTATGGGCCAACACATAGACAAAGACATTGTGTATGGATTTAAATGTTGAGTGTTGAAAGCATAGGCAACACTATTGTAAGCATGTGGAAATAAAAGCAAGGCTATGAGTGAGTAAACTACCAAAGACTTTGTCAAAAGCAAAACAATAGTAAATGCTTATATTTAGGAAGTCGACTAGGTCATAATGCAAGCAGCGACCCATGTAAAAGGGCGTGAATGGCATAATGTGGCGCCATATGAGAATGGCAAGAATTGACTAGAAGTCTAATTTACCATATGAATTTCTAGGTTGTGAAGCATTTTGAAATATGTGAAAGTGGTCAAGTATGCAGTTGGCGATGTAAGTCGACCTGTAGAAGACAATTAGCTTGCATTTTTTATTATCATTCTTTTTGTTTATTTTAGTAAAATGATTCATTCACCTTGGCTGCGTATGTGTTTGTTGTGCAATGTTTATAGCTGCCACCTTTTATTTACCTTGTTGAGTCAAACTATTTGAGCTGATAAGTGTCATTCTTGTTACCCTGTTTCTAGCCTTTAGTTGCTGACCTTTGTGTATAAATAAAGGAATTATTTACCTCATTTGGGGGATGCATATTTGCATTCATGCCATGTTTTGCTGAGTTAAAATATTCTAAATTTCTGAGTTGAGTGAGATTTGAGAGTTGAGAGAGAGAGGAATTTGAGAGTGAGATTTTGGTGGAAAGTGAGAAGGATTATTTGGGGAAATGGCATATTGAATTGAGGGAAGGCTAAGATAGGAATCCAGTATGATTGAATTGGAGCTTTGCTTAACCAGGCATGCTTATTTCTACCCTTTTATGCTTTATGTTTTTGAAAAGATTGTAGGTCCTTGGTTACCTTGTTTTGGAAAATATGTTTAATTGTATATTATGGAAAGATTCTTGATGGGTCTAGTTGTTAATAAACCCCATTATAGGGATATATGCATATACTCTATATAATAGATTATGAGTGTTTAGGTTATTAGCTTATAATGCTAAGTAAACCATAGTGGACGATGAGGTTAGTAAACTCAATAGGAAAGGTGGTATGAGAGAAATGTCATCATCGTTAGGTTACGATGTTATGTAAACCTTGAAAGATAATCTTATTTGTTTGATTACTTATTCCTCCTAGAAAGCAGGATGAGAATCTTGACCCTTGGGTAAGGGCATAAACTTAGTGGATATATTGATAATAGGGTTGATAAAATGTATTTTATGGTTATGCTATTTTGAATAATAGCCTATACCTATACATGGAATTCTAGAAGAGGACACGTAACAGTAACCCATAACTGTATTGTGAGAGGACTATAGGTGTAGATGCACCAACACCTTGCAAGATGATTATGTCCTCCAGATGTTATACAAATGTAGTAAATATGAGAATATTTGAGGTATTTTGAAAGAGGTCTTATGATTGGATCGTGATCACTTGAAGGTTACACTACTTTTTGATGGAAATCCTAGGTTAGGAATAACCTATTTTGTAAGGTTTTCTATGTGATTATTGGTTGAAGCAAATAAGTCAGGATTAACTTGTATGATCTAATTGATCATTTGATTGTTGATTATACTTTCAATTGGAGTTGATTTATCGATGAGACCATACTTTTGAGTGAGTCCTTTATTAATATGATTATCCTTTAATTGAGGTCATTTATTGATGAGATTATACTTTGATTAAAGTCTTTTATTGTTAAAATTTATACTTTGATAAGTTTATATTTTTGAAGGAAGTCATTTAATGATGAGATAAACCCTTGATTTGAGTCTTTTATAGTTGGGATTGTACCTTTGATACTAGAGTCATTTAATGATGTGACGTTATGTTATTTCATATGGTTAATTGATAAGTAAGAGTTACTTTGAATTACTTCGTAAATGTGTTATTCCTGGGGTTAGGATAATCCAATGAAGGGGATAGCTAATGCATAGATTATGAATGGTCAATATAAATCGAGAAAGGAAGGTGGGTGAAATATATGACATCCACTTGTTATGAGGGAATAAAATACTTTGGCCAAAGTAGTGTAAGTTGTCACTATTTACACTGTCAGTCACTATGATCCAAGTTTACATACTAGTCTAGGAAATTCATATGTGTAGGTTGTAGCCACTGTGTGACAAATCTAGATATGTAGGACACAACACCAAGCTCAAAAAAAAGTCAAATGTTATTATGAGGTTACCAAACCAATCTCTTCATCGAAGGGTAGGGCCATTTATCAATTTGACAGATGTCTGAGGGACCGCAGTTAGTCCAAGGTTGGCAGAAAAGTGTTTGAGTGATGCTTCACCTCATCAGTTGGTGACCAAGATTTGGATGGGGATTTCTAGGACTATTCGTACATCTATTGCCAGTAAGCTTTGTGGAGCCTTGTTTATGTATTTTGTATCCATTATGATGAAAAGATTGTAAAAAGAGAAATGATGTCATGTTATCATGTACTATTTAACCATCACTTTGGATAGTTGTAATACTTTGATATAATGCAATGAAAAAGTTTGGAAAGATATTTATTTCAAATGTGCATGCTATTTTTATAGTTTTGAAAATAATTTTTTTATTTCTCATAATGGTTAGATGCTTAATCTATTTACTTCAGGTTAAAACCTAGGAAAGTTACTGTGTAGAGCAATGGGCTTGCTATAGGGATTTCTTCATGAGTGGGTGATGTGCATAAGTTTCAATTGTCTATTGCTAGGTTGGTTGAGAGAACAAACAAGGATAAGAAGTCCAAAATTGAACTCAAGCAGTAGGTAAGAATCCTAACATTATTTTTGAAAATGATTGGGGTTACCTTAGCTCAACCCATAGGCCAGGTTGATTCCACTTTTGATCCAAGTTTAGCTGGTGGTAGGGAAGTTATTGAAAGAGTTCAAAAATATAAATTCTATGGACAAACAACATAAGATTAGGTTAATGATATTGTGGCTAAGGCATTAAAGTTCACAAAGGAAATCAAGAAGGTACAAAAGGAAGTAGATATTAGGAAAAAAGAAATTAATGATGAAATTTATGTTTCTAAACAAGAAGAAACAAATTGGTTGAGGGTGGACATAAATATTAGACATGGGTGTTGATAAGATAGTCATTGAACAAATTCTTTCCAATACCAGCGATGCCAGATATTATATGTGGAAAAAGTGTGTGGAATGGAAGATAACAACTCTCAAACAAAATATCCAAAAGTAGATGAAGCTGCTAAAGAAATGGAGTAAAATTAAATTGGATATTCAAATTAACTCTTATCTATCAATTTAGGCATTCAAATAAATCCTCGAGGCATGGATACCCAAAGTATCATAGATGGCCTCAGAGCGAAGATCAAAGAGCTTTTTAATAGTAAAATGTTCTATGTGGAAATTATGAGAAAATTAAGTACTATTGATGCATCTAACCCATGTATAGGTCATCTTGTGACTTACGAAAACGGGCAAGAGAGTGTTCATGGCAACCAAGCATTATAGAGGCTAAGAATTGATGTCATAATTCCAAAGTATAACGAGCTAGTATCAGTTGTCAAGGGATTTTAGACTTATAGGGCCAAGATTGTTACTCAAACACCTCAGTCTCCACTGAAGGACAAAGAGGGAATAGATACAAAAGTCTTGCCACCTCAACTAAATCTCTAATTTATTTTATAGTTATCCAAAGAATTTATTAGCTAATGAAGCATTAAAGTTTCTTAAATATAAAGAATTCTTTTAACCTTCTTAAAACAATTATTTTAAAGATCTTGTTATGTTTTGATATGATAAATATATATAGGATGGACAAAAAAAAGGATTTTTTTGGGAGTTGAGTTTAAAAAAATTGGAGATAGTTCTAATTGGGAAGGTTTGTAAGTTTGTGAATTTTGTAATTTTTGAACATTCATTATAAAAAATATTTGGAGTTTTTGTGTTGTTCATAGTTTTGTCTTATTATGTCCTATGTGTATAATAGTTGTTTTGAATGTTTGTTACTCTCAAATTGGTTATTATCTATATTAGTTTGAAGTTGTTAGGTTCATTTTAAGATAGTAAATTAATTTGTGTGCTAATTTGTTTGTTTTGAAATTGAATTTGTGGTTCACCATGCATGTGTACTTGGGATTCTCAAACAACTATTTGTAAATCTTTTCTTATTCATCTCTTTACTTTTAAAATTTATTTTATCTCATTCTAAGCTTTCCTTTCCTGCTTTCTAGTTAAAAATATACCCATAAAAACTTAAAAAATTATCTTACGAGGGAGTTATACCTACAAAATTCAAAGGAAAGCTATCTAACAAAAAGATAACTGGTCCAATTGTTGGTACAATTGTCATTCACAAATAGGTTTACAGAGTTTCAATTTATATTTTTTTAGGTGACAAATATGTTAACCAACAAATTTTGGGTGACTCTATTGGGGAGGATGTCAAAATATCCAATTTCCATTTGAATGTATACCTTTTTTTTTCCCATGAAAATTATGGGATTACAATGTGATGAAGAGTTTGTGGCACAACCTTGAAACTAGTGGGTTGGTGAACTATGAGAGGATATTATCTCAAATTTCTACATGGTAGCTTGGAGGAACATAATATTTTGATAGTAATATCGCTAGATAAAACAAGTGATTATTGAAGAGGGAGATTGTCGTAGAGAGATTGGTGAAAGAGCAGAAAGAGTAACATAAGGGAGAGATAATGTAGTTGAATTTGTGATTGATGGAAGAGTTGAAAGATTCGTTTTGGAAAGATGTGAAAGGAGTAGGTTTCCTTGAGAAGAGGTAGCCTATGCAAGGAATATGATTCAAAGTTTTTTTTTTCGTATTGTGATGAAGAATCATGGAGTTGTGTAGATTTGGACCAGTTTTACAACCCAACATCAACTGGGTAGACATTGAACAAGAAGACATTATAACGGATTTGAGAACTTTAGCTTGGAGATACAAAAGACCAATCAAACAAAATCATCAAGTTGATAAAGAGTTGAACTTTGAAGATCTGGGTACTGAGATTAGAAGAGAAGCCAAAAGATTTGGCGAAAATAACAAATGAATATTGGTTGTTGAACATATACCCAAAAGAAATTTAATGAAATATTAACCACTAGTTGCATGTCATATATAAAATAATAGCTAGCCTGCAAACAATCAACCAACTAGTAATCAATAGTTTTCAACCCTAGACTTTAGAAGACATAAAAGGAACAAACATAGAAAGGGTCTGATAGATTCAACCTTTAAAGAATTAATAAGAGGTAATTTTTCAACTTCTTCCCCCACAAGAAGTTTTCAATCTAGAAGTAGACCCACTTCACCACCTAAGGCTCCTATTTAGTCTCCTATTTTCCAAGCCCTCGTTTTGAACATCGTAGTGCCTTTATCGCTACATGTGGAGTTTTAGGTGTACAACATGAAGATGTAGCAATTAGATTGTTCGTTGAATCATTGACAAATGTAATAGAAAAATGGTTCTATCACTTACCCAAGTCTTCTATCAATCCATGAGATTCCATGAAAAGAAAATTTGAAAATAGATTTTGAAAAGGTGTAAAAAGGGTGACCCTAGGTCCTTAATGCAAAGAACCTAGGATTCAAGGGGCCTCTTCCCAAATTTTCATTAGAATATAGATCAACAAGGCCAAGAGATTAAATTTCAACCTCAATCAGACCTGGGTTGGTTGATTCTTTAAGCTCTTAGGAAAATTAAGAGTGATTAAAAATGATTAAACTAATGAAACTAATTGAACTATATGACCTAATGTGTAAAAAGCAGATTCCCGAAGATAAGAAGACTGTAACAACACTTTGTAGGCAGACTTGGGAGAAATTAGAGGGCATGCACTTGTCACCAAAAGCTCATTCAAACATGTGCAGAAGGACTGTTCACCCCTAGGCAAATCGGTCCTTGATAGGGCTTCCAAAAACACTTTTTACAGTCCTCTGGTGTTGAATTTGAGATGTTATTTTTCACCTGCAAATCTATCAGAATGTTAGAAATGAATTTTGCAACTTAGTTTTTGTGTCTTGACAACTTTGGTGACAAAAATATTTGCCACAATGCAAAATTTCTCTTCAAGATCTTTTCAATCCTCCTTCAACCTGTAACCTGCACATTCAAAGGGGAGAAAATGTTGGGCCATTTTAGGGGCTTGCCTCAATCAAACCTTGTGAATAGTGTTTCTAATTTCACAATGGCAATGTCAATGATAAAAACTTTGAATGGAACTTGGAAGGAAATGATGAATGAACAATTGTAGCAACTCACCACCCTTTGATAGCTTCCTTGAAGGACTGAAGACATACACATCACTTCAAGGGAAATGGATCTTGATTGCTTGATTTGCTTGAATGCTTGAATGCATGAAGACCTACAACACTTGTTAGCCTTCACAAGACAACATGAACACACAAAAACTTTGACATGATGTTAGGATCTTGATTGTTGCTACAAATGACTAGTAATGCTACTCTTGAATGCTCTTGACAATAATATTTGCTTCTTGAATGCTTAGAAGGTGTGTGTTATTTCAAATGGTAAAAATATTGTATTTATAAGTGTTTATCCAATTTCTAAAAAATTGGATTCCAAAAGCCAACACTTACAATTTGAATTTTGAATGTTAAATTGCCTCCAAAAACATATTTTAATTTAGGTTCTAGCTCATAAAGGGGACCCATTCACCCATGGGAAAATGGGTCCTTACCTATATTTCCAGGACAAACATGATCCAAGGAAATTTAATTATTAAATGCATTTATTTAATGTTGGTTCTCCTTTTGGAAAATGGTAATAATAAGGCTTTAGAATGTGTAATTTGGAAAATTAGAAGCTTAATTAAGTCCAATAAATTAAGGGACCCAAACATAGTGTGAAGTTGTAAAGGTATACAATTTCCTACACCACAGATTCAAAAGTTCAGATGAGCATGCTTTGCCAATGGAGTTGACTCAACTCAAGAAAGAAATCCACAAACCTGTGAGAGACTTTTTTGGTAAAATTTAATAGAATAATGCATAAAATTGATGTTGCAAAAATACCAACTCTAGAAAAATTAAGTGTTTCTTCATAAATGCTCAACCCCCTAATATTTGTTTCCACTTAAGGAGAGGAAGAGTTGTTGATTTAGCTTCCACAAAAGCTATGACTATAGAATTGGAAGATGACTTCATAACTGTTGAGAAGTGGAAGAAGGAATTAAAAACTAGCAAAGCTCATAATTCAACATCTCTTGACTCGATGGTGTAAAGGTTTGTGAATTATTTCATCACCCTAAAAAGATAGTTTCGTAAGGCACCTCAACCACAACAACCCTATCAAGACATATCAAGGAAAGGCTATGTACCACATGGTAATAACAAAAAATTGGTTGTGTTTCCTTCTTCCATGCAAAAACTTTCCATAGAGGGACCAATGAGTGGAGGAAAAAGTAACATGTGCAATTTTCATCTTACCACAAGCCATGAATACACCAACTTTCTAGAAATGAACTTCATACAAATGACTGATAGACGTAAAGTGATAATAGAAGAAAATCCGAATGAAGAAGATAATTAGGTAATTAGTATGAAGGCTTTGTTGTTAGTTACTTTGAGTATGAATCGGATTTAAAAAAGAGGACTTGACATATATACTACTTTAGATGATTATTCATGTGTTGTTCTCTCTAGAAGCCTATAAGATGCCAATCTGAAGAACACACAAAACACCCCAAATTTTTTACTAACTAGGAATGCTTCTTCATCCAAGGGAGGGACAACGACAATGGACTCACAAAAGATATGCAGTACTCAAATGCCCTATAAAGTTTTAAATTCTATTAAAATTTTTGGTCGCCCTTTTAATATTGATTTTTGTAAAAGCTCAAAAATTTAGATTTCTCCAATAAAATATTTGATGTTAAATCATAATGAACTAGATTGGCTTGTGCATATGATGATGAATCATAGAGGCTGATTTGAAATGTTGATGAAAAACAAAAACATAATCAAATCCAAAAAAATTATTGTAACAATGTAGTTTTAGCTGATCAATTAATAAATGTTGAAATCCCTTCCTCCAACCTGTCTTCTAGAACAAAAGATCATGGTCCCTTAAGTCTAGATCAAAAAGCTAACTTATTTTATGCTTCTTTATACATAGTTGGACACAGGTTGAGTAACTACATTATAGACTTTGGAGCCTTTGATAATGCCAGGCTTGTCCAAGTTGCTAAAACCCTAGGTCTATCTTTGACCAAAACCCTTGGGAAATGTTACTCGATGGAGTCTAAACAAGTCCCTTTAGTAAGGAAAATTAAGTATGCTCAATTTTCTTTAATTTTCTACCCAATCAAGATAGTCAAATTAACTATCCTAATAGTTGATATACTTGCAAGATAGGGCATGCTTCTTAGCCAAAATTTTTACAAGGATCTAGGTGGCAAAATTTAGATAGATAAGTCTCATGCACTAATTCCTTCAAGGAACAAGAAAGTTTTTCTTAACATGGAACCAAAAGTCAGGTTATAATGTTGAAGTCTGATGATCCTTGGTTACAAAGTTTGTATGAAGATTCAAAATTTTGTAATTACATGTTTTCTGGACTAGATGAAAAAATCTAAATTTCCTTCCGGAAAGATGTTTCCACATAATTGTGGATTATTGAATTCAATGAGAGTTGTTCAAATTTAGGTTCTAGAGCTAATGCAGTAGTGATTGCTCTCGATTGGAAATGTTTCCATTTTCATTCAAGCTAGAATTTAAGAACAATACAATGAGTATGAGGTTTTGTTACTCGGGTTCGTAGTGACCAAACAAAAATAAATCAAAATGTTGAGAGCTATAGGAGATGCAAAGTTGGTTGTCAAATAGGTTTGTAAAGTGTTTACGGTAAAAAATGACAGATTAAGACAATACATGAATTGAGTTGGGACAATATTGAATTTTGGATGTTTTTACTATTGAAGTTGTTCTTAGGGAACAAAATTCCAAAGAAGACTTCTTAAAAGTTTTGGCATCTTTATTGTTACCTCATCCAAACTTCAAAGAGGATGTATATAAGGTAGAGGTTATTTATGGCCCAAGTGTTCTAGACAATGTCAATCATTGGAAAGTGTTTGAAGATGAAAGCCACTTCATGGAATTATTAGAAAATGTAGAGATGTTTCTTTCCACATATTTTGAAGGAGGTGTTGATGAATGTAAAGAGTTTTGTCCTGATTCTCTTGAAGAAATAGAAGGATTCATTCTGCTTAAGGGAAACAAGATTCCCAAGGGAGTAGTTTCCTTAGAAGATAGATTTGATAGGCATGAAAAATATGTTAAAAAGAGAATCAAAGAAGCAATTAATAGTTTATTTGAATTTGAAAAGTGAAAGGTTGGAAAGTTGCAAAATGGAGAATGGGGCATTGTCATGCCAAGGATCCCCACGCCACAAGATTAATATAAAGTGTGGTTAGCTTAGAAACCAAGCCAACATTCACACAATTAAATCCAATAACATCCAAAGGATATTATATCTCCAAGATAGTAGTCTAGTACAGATGAGGAGAGTGTGGACACAAATATTGATTAAGATATATACATAAATCCACAAAAAAATGTCAAGAAACCTTCTTAAGAAAATAAAATATTGACTATGCTAGGTGCAGTATTTTGGGAAGGGTTTTGTTAGCATGGATCTAATGACATGCTATGATTTCAAAGATCATAAAGAAAAAAAAAAACTTCCACAAAATACTTGCACAAAATGAGCCTAAATTTGATATTATCAAATAGTTGATAAAAGAGTTGATTTGAATGTACAGTGTGACCTTGCCTATATAGGAAAGGTGGTGAAGGTAGAAAATTCAAACACAATGACTGACTACCCCTCCATTGATGGAACACTCGTTAACTTATATGACAAGTGTTCTAGTGAGTGACAAGTGGCCATGCAAGTGGTGTCTCCCAAAGTGAGGACACTTGTCTCAACCATGTGAGGTGAGACAAAACTCTAAAATAGCCTAAGTAAACTTAAGAAAATGTGAATAGGTCAAAATAGAAGTTGATGACAACTAACTAGTTATCTAATGGCACTATTTATACTAACAATCTCCACTAGCTTCTCCAAGATGAGACAAGGGTAAGAAATCACAACAAGGTGAAGTGTGATGTCATCATCATTACACTAGATGTTAGAGAATTATTGAATACCACACATAATATATCCTATTCACACACAAAAAATTAGATTCTAACTCAATTGAGGATATTACTCAAGATTCACAATACCTTAACAATAATACTACAACCATCGATAATTTGGAGTAACGTGAGAGTATCTTCCACGTGAAATATTGGATGAATCAATAGCTTGTCCACAACATCATTATCAATAAAAACTAAAATAAAATCATCATACATGATGTAGTTTAACACCTTGGTCTCTCTAAAACCACACATCCAAATCCTTACTCTCTAGGATGGTCAAAACATGCTAAAGATATTCAGGTAACTAGGTAATGGACTTTCAATCATGTAATTGAATCTATGGAAGACACTATAGTCTTTGATAACATGCCTCTATATTTTTGTGATATATTACTTGGGAGATCATATGTTTGTGACTAGAATGGAACATGCCATTCCAAACCATAATGGTGGATGGTACACATCAATATATAAAGTTTATATCTCCACAAGTCTAAATATTTGACCAACTAGCTATTTAGTCTTTCCCACTTTGGGGGTGGGGTCTTTTCTCTCTTTGTTTGGGGGTGGGGAGGTAGGGTATTCTCTCTTATTATGAGGCTTCTTCTCTTTGAGGGGAATCTATTTGCACAAGGTAACCTCTTTAGGATTCATTTATCAAGACTTATCTTTTCACTCGTTTAAGCTACATTTATGTGGGGGTCTTTCTCTCTTTTTTTGGGAAGTTTTTTTTCAATAGGTTTTCTCCTTTTCCTCATTTATGAAAAATATTTATGTACAAAGGTACCGCATCATAACTAATTTTCAAGATCCATTTCTTTTTCCTCCTAAGTTTCCCTTATAGGGGGCATTGGTGTAATATTTTTTTCACCTTAGATATGGTCTATTCTAAATGTGATATTACACTTATTTATTAAGTTTGTTTGGGATAATATGAATATTTAATTATTTTATCATAGGTAGCTAACACTAACATGTGTACACCTTGACTTGAGATACACAAGTGCCACCACTACCTCATCAATCCTTGATTGATAGTAGTTAATTGCCACATTTATTTAGTAAAGGCCATATTTGTTTCAATTAAATTGAGTTAACTCACCTTTTTATTAGGAGTGATTGAGAGTTAACTCATACCTCTTGGAATTTTCATCTCTCTAATTAATGGATCCATGTGGCCTATATATGTATCCTCCTCTAGTTTGTATTCAATTCATGCTATTGTGAGCTCCCCTAATCCTATATTTCTTTTTGATCATTTGTATTTCTCTTAGGAAACCAACTCTATTATGCATTTTGATTCGTAATCATTTGTATGTATAGTTTCATATTTTTTATTTCCTTGCTTGAGATTTTGGGTTATCTTCTATTTTGTAGATTCTAGCACAATATTTGAGTTCATAAAGAAATTAGATGTTGATAGTAACTATAGAAATGTAGATGAAGATGGTATTATTTGGAACTATTTGTTCATAAGAAACTAACTTTAGAATTCAAGGATGTTAAAATAGATGAAAAGAGTAGGTGAAATTTTGACTTGGTTAAAAATGCATTATAGATAAATTATATCCCACGAACTCTATGTTGATATCTACTTATTTTCTTTATATTTTTTTTATTGTTCTTGATATTGTTGTTTGTTTTGGTAAATTCCTACATTAGTTTATAAGGAATCCATGACTAATATTTGTTTGATAAGAATCACACATTGAATTGAACATTGTACCCCGGCCCTATTATACTTTTATCATTAAATAGCAAGTGTTATAATTAGTAAATTATAATAATCATAACTAAACCTTTATAGGACATTGTTATAACAAATATTTCATGTAAAAACCAAAACTGTGTTAATTTATTCAAAATTTCTTATGCCCACTAAAACTAATTCGATAAAAGTCTTTAAACTATTACTGGTTCCTAAGTATATATAAGAACACGAGAACATGACAACAACACATCTAGACATCTATATAATTGTCACATGTCATGACTTTTAATTATTAGCACTATATTTCATCTCCTTGTGCTCTTTATCATCCTAATGATGGATCACAAGGGATGATCTAAAATATTGATGCAAAAATCTCACAAAATCAAATCTAGAAGCAACAACAATCAACCTTATAAATTGTGAAAATCTAATAACTTTAATCCTTGACATCTTCTTCGTATACTTTTTTTATCTTTACTCTAATACAATAAAACTCATGTGAAAATATCTCTCACTAAAACTTACCATTCTACTTAAACTAAATGAAAATTACATTAAACTAAACACTACTATCACAATGCCCATTGCCTATTAAAATACAATTGCTAGTTTTCATTGCCCCATCAACACATATAATTAATTATAATTAAGATTTAAAGGATGATTGTGAATATGATTTGGGACTGGAATGATCGACAACTTGGATCCAAAGGAAGAACATGTGAGGGACAGCACTAAGCTTAAATAGAAGTGAATGACATGAAATTGAAGTACAAAAGCGAGATGGTGGAGTTCATTTCCATCAAAGGCTGCTACTACAAGTGCAATCAATGTTATCTGAAAGACCAATTAACAAAGGTCTTTGTGTTTCAGACAAATGCTAAGTATCCCACGATTCAAATGATTATAGTAGAGAAGCACCTGTGGCACATACATGTCCATAACACCGAGACTCTGTAGAAGTTCCTATACAGCATAGTAAGGACATCAGGAAATTTTGACTTGGGGAGAGCAAGCAATCAATAGGTTGGTGGCTCCTACACACGAGTTTGAAGCATCAAAAGTTATCTCGAGGTTGAGCAGAGACCCGAAAGAAGGATTGGTTGGGGATGTCATATGTATACTAGTGGCACGACAAAATGAGGACATGAAACAAGCCATCACTCTTATATATTGCGAAAAGATTGCAAAACATCAATTCGATCTCTGTCGAGAAAGTATCTTGTTACGGATCAGAGGTCAAGATGAGGAAGGGATGTTCGCATTGTGGTTCCTATTTCTTTCGCATTTTTTCTTTATGTTAGTTCCTTCACAGGTTTTGTACCTTGTTTAGGCATTGTTGGGTCTTTCTATGTGTCAACTCAGGCTTCTCCAGGGCCCAGACGGGCAATATCCAATCCGATCAATCGAAGGCGAATGTACTTTCCTGAAATCTCTCTGTCATTTCACAAATGTAAGCCTTGCTACTTCTTTTGTGAGCCAACAAAATACAGGGTTTGGGGTTTGATCTTGTGACCTGCAGATGGAACTGTCTGCTGCTCTTCAGCGTTATCCCAATCAAGAAGACGTGACAACTTTGGAAGGAAAAGGCTTAATGACAAGAGATTATTGTAGCTATCTGTGTTGGAATGTGAAGTCCAATAGTCATTCCCATAGACTATTCAATTTCCTTTGCTTCTCTTGTCAATTCTTTGGCTCTTGGTTTTCCTTAGAGACTTTCAATATTCAATACGGATAATGTTATAATAATGATGTGTATGCTGCTGCAGATGTACTATAACAAACATGTTAATAAAATTGAGTTTCCCTTGCTTTCACTTGGATGTAGCTAAATTGGTGAACCACGTAAATTTGGTGTTTGTGTTCATTGTTTGTTTTATCTTGCATCTTTAATTCTACAATTGTTAGTTATTTATCTGCACTTGTATTCAACAATTGGTATCAAAGCTTGGTGAAGAAGTTGATTGGGAATTTGTGAAGAATTTGTAGAAAGATGGAAGAAGTAGATATATGGAGAATTGAAAAATTCTTGGGACAAAATCTTGGAATGTGGAAGATGCAGATGGAATCGTTGCTGATTCAAAGAGATCTTTCAGTCGTGCTGGAAGGTAAAGCCATGAAGCCAAATACGATGGTTTATGAGGAGTGGGAGAAAATGCATGAGAAAGAAAGAGTGAAAATCATCTTCACTCTATCCAGTAATGTATTGTTTAATGTTGCAACATAAAAGACTGCGAAAGAGTTGTGGGACAAATTGTTTGTTATGTATGAGATGGTGTTGACTTCAAAAAAGGTTTTCCTCATGAAGAAATTCTATAATCTAAAGATGAAGGAAGGAGGCAACATGACAAATCACCTAAATGAATTCAATACATTATTCGACCAATTGATTTCCATGAACATAAATATGGATGATGAAATCAAAGCCATCTTATTGTTGTGCTCTTTATCAGATAGCTGGGAAGAAGTAGTGATGGTAATCAATACTTCGGTGTTTAAAAAAATACACTAGAATTTGATGATGTTCTTGCCACTCTTCTTAGCAAAGACATGAGGAGAAAAAAACAAGGAAACTCATCGGGTGATGCCTTGATTGGTGGCAATAGAGGGAGACATCAATATAGAGGCAAAAATAATAATAGGAGGAGATCAAAATCTACAAAGAAGTCTAAGTCTAGAGGAAGATATGGAGGTTGTTTGTTTTGTGGTAAATGACGTGCACTAAGAAGAATTACTGGTAAATACAAGAAAGTGCAAAATCAGTTAAAGGACAATGAAGTTAACACCACATACGAACAAGATGAAGTGTATTAGTCTTGTTAAAAAGTGAAATTACAACTAATTCGTGGGTGTTGGACTCTGGTGCCTCTTTTCATGCAACATTATCCTGGGAAGCTTTCAAAAACTATCAAGAAGGTAAAATTGGTAAATTCTACCTTGGTGACAATGAACCATGTGATATCATTGGCAAAGGTGACGTGATGTTGAGATTAAAAAATAGAAATAAGTGGTTGTTGCGGGATGTGAGACATGTTCCCAAGCTCAAGAGAAATCTCATTTCCGCAGGACAACTTGATGCTCAAGGATGTAGCATCACTCTTTCTTCAAACACTTGGAAATTGGCCAGAGGATCCTTAGTGATTGCAAAAGGAAACAAATTGGGCACTTTATATATGCTAGAGAGCCAAGTTGAAGTGGGAGTTACGATGGTGATTATAGACAACAAGAGGAAGCTTTGACACAAGAGGCTTAGGCATATGAGCAAGAAGGGACTTGAAATTTTGCTGAAAAGGAATCAACTTTTAGGTTTGAAATCTATTGATTTAGAGTTGTGTGAGCATTTTATCGATGATAAACAAAGGAAAATCAATTTTTCTAAAATTGGACATGAAAAGAATAAAGACCATTGGAGCTCATGCACTCATACATATTTGGTTCTATAGAGGTAACCTCTATTGGAGGGGAAAATTATTTTGTCACCTTTCTTGATGATTGTACTCACAAAGTTTGGGTTTATATGCTAAATAGGAAATCATAAGTATTTAGCAAATTTAAAGTTTTCAAAGCCATTGTTGAAAATCAAGCCAAAAATAAAATAAAATGTTTAAAATGGATAATGGTGGAGAAATTTTCTCTTTGGAGTTTGACAACTATTGTGTAGATAACGACATCCAACATATCAAAATTGTTCCATTCACCCCTCAAGAAAATGGTGCAACTGAGAGGTTGCATCAAACAATCTTGGAGAGAGCTTGAAGTATATATGCTCTCTAATGTAGGTTTAAGTAAGGAGTTTTGGGTAGAAGCAATTAATACTGCAATGTACCTAATTAATCGAGGCCCTTCATCTCGGTTGGATTTTGACATTCTGGAGGAGAAATGGTTGGGAAAAAGGATTTTGACATTTTGTCTTTAGTTGCGAAGCATTTACTCACATTCCCAAGGAGAAGATAACAAATCTTGATCGTAAATCCAAATGACGCATTTTTGTTGGTTAAGGGGATAAGCAGTATGGTTTTGGGCAGTGGGATCCAATTTTTCATAGTTGGGATGTGATTTTCAATGAAAATATGTTTCCACTTAGATTGTTAGAGTAGAGGACACAAGCGAAAGAATATGTGCCACTATCAGATATCACTAATAGCAATGATATATCTACATAGGCATCAACACTTAGAGGTAATTTGCAGTCATTTGTACAAGGCACAATTGGATTTGGTGAATCTTCCACCCAATCATGAGAAGTGGATGAATGCCATGAAGGAGGAAATGGATTCATTGATGGCCAACACAGATGGGATTTGGTGAATCTTCCACCCAATCGAATCTAGCTTTGAAGAATTGATGGGTGTATAGATTGGAAGAAGAAGAGGGAGGCAAGAAACACTTTCTAGCTAGATTGGTGGTGAAGGGGTATGAACAACAAAAGGGGATAGATTTTAATGAAATTTTCTCACCAGTTGTGAAGATGACCACCATTTAGGTAGTTTAGGGTTTGGAAGCAATGTATGACCTCAAGATAGAATAACTTGATTTTGAAACTGCATTTCTTCATGGCAACTTAGATGAGGAATTATACATGCAACAAACTAAAGGTTTTGAGAAAGAAGGACAAGAGAATTTGTATTATAGATTAAGGAGAAGCTTGTATGGGCTTAAACAAGCTTCGTGATAGTGGTACCTCAAGTTTGATTCTTTCATGGTTGGGCAACACTTCACTAGATGCAAATATGATCCGTGTGTCTACTACAAGGTGTTGGACAATGGTGAGTTTGTTTTATTGCTTTTATATGTTGATGATATGCTAGTAACATACACTAGCATGAGTGTTGTTCATGATTTGAAGCAACAATTAGCTCACAAGTTTGCAATGAAAGATTTGGGGGAAGCAAAGAGAATTCTTGGTATGACCATAATTCGGGATAGACAAAAAAGAGAAATGAGATTGTCACAAGAGAAATACATCAATAAGGTTTTGGACAGGTTTAATATGAGTTGTGCAAAGGCTATAAGCAGACCACTTGCTAATCATTTTTGTTTATTCTCTAAAATGTGTCCCAAGACACAGGAAGACCAAGAATATATGAAAGGAATTCTATATTCATCAGCTATTGGGAGTCTCATGTACACCATGGTATGCACTCATCCCAAAATTACCCATATCTAGTAGGAGTAGTAAGTAGATTTATGAGCAATCTGAGTAAAACTCATTGAAAAGCAATTAAGTTAGATTCTACAATATTTGAAAGCCACTTCAGATCATGTTTTATGTGGAAAGATGCATAGCGGCAAGGTTTCGTTGATTCCAATATGGACAGTGATTTGGACAAATAGAGATCAACTATTGGTTATATCTTCACATTTGCTCAGGCAGTGATCAGTTGGGTTTCTAGATTGCAATGTAAGTAGTTATATTATCAACCACCAAAAGCTGAATACATTTCACTTACTGAAGGTGCTAAGGAAATGATATGGTTGCAACGATTATTAGGTGATTTAGGATGCAAACAACATGCGTTTACTCTCTTTTGTGATAGCAAAAATGCTATTCATTTGGCCAATAATGCAATATTTCATAGTCGAACAAAGCATATTGAGTTGAGATAACATTTCATCAGGAGTGTCCTTGAAGATGACAAACTAAATTTTGAAAAGATACATACAAAGGTGAATCTAGCTGATGCATTGATGAAGATATTTTCAAGGGAGAAGCTCAAGTTTTGGAGGGCTTCTCTTGACATTGTCAAGATGTGACAATAAGCCTTGGAAAGTGGGGGAACATCTCTAAGCAGTTTTTTCTTTGTAGCAGTGGTTGGACTTCAAGTGGGAGATTGTTGTAATGTGAAGTACAACAGTCATTCTTGTAGACTATTCAATTTCCTTTGCTTCTCTAGGCACCAATTCTTTGTATCTTGGTTTTCCTCTAGAGATTTTCAATATTCAATATGGATAATGTTATAATGATGATGCTTATGTTGCTGTAGATGTATTGTAACAAACTGTGTTAATAAATCTGTTTCCCCTACTTTCTCTTGGATGTAGCCAAATTGGCGAATCATGTAAATTCAATGTTTATGTTTATTGTTTGTTTTATCTTGCATCTTTAATTATACAATTGTTAGTTATTTATTTGCACTTCTATTCAACAATCTGGGCATGACAATAAAATCTGCTTGTTGCAACCACAAAAAAATTAGGTTTTGTGGATGATGGGTTGATGTGTCGAGAATTTATTAAGTGGCAAATGGATGTGAAATCTAGGCCCATATTGGCTTATCAACCCATCTTTTTCTTTTTCTTTCTAGCAGTGGGTAGGTTTTATGACTTCATAAGTCCCCCGTAATCTCCCAACTCACATAACCAATGGTGTAACCATGAATAAATACAACTTTGGATGTCTTTGAACTTTTAAAGTGACACAAATTTTCAAATTTGTAAGGAAAGAAAGATTGGAGTGCATATACAAAGATAGTATAAAAGGTTATTTATGCATGAAAAAGAAATGCAGTTGCACACATTTATAAATATAAAAGTTATAGATTTAATTTGAAGAGTTTGAATTGCATGTATATGATCTTATATAATATTTATGGCAATGAATGTGCATAGCTTTATACAATTTTATTAGATAGTGTTACACATTAAATGCATTAAAGAAATTCAAAGTTCAACATTAGTTCCCCTAATTTCTATTATTAATGTCTTACATGATCTATAATGTGTATGATAAAAGGTGGAATGATTTGAGAGCTATGTTGAATGACCATCACATGTCACCTAAATAATTTGACTGAAAGTTAGATACATGGAACTAGACATTCACAAATCCTCTCCCATTTCATTTAGTCAATTGGAGAGGAGGAAAGGTGAGTTGTATTGTTTATTTGTTTGTTTGAGGGTTGGGTTTTCTCCCCTTGTTTGGTCCTCCCTTTGTTAGTAGGTTGAGTTTTTATTTGGTGGTGCAAAACTCAACTTGAACTAATCATGCTTAATTGAGTAGTTTCAATTAGTGGCCTCTAATTTGATCAAGTGCAGGGATAACTTTAAGAAACCCCCCCTGACAAAGGTGTAAAATCCTGGCGAATCTTTCCTTTTATTTGAAAAAAATATTAATTTTCCTGGCAAATCTATGCACATTATTAAAAAATTTTGTAAAATCTTGGTGAATCTTAATGAATAATTGGTAAAAATAATAATCACAGTGGTGAATCCTTGCGAATAATCACTAAAAAGATTAATTACAATGGTGAATCTCTCCTTTTAAAATTTGCTAATGATTGTTGATTTACAATAGTGATGTAAAATCAACAAATGAAATTGTGCCACGTGTTGACACATCACTCGTCCATCACCTTTGACTATCACACCAAACTATCAGCTGTTCCTTGTGGTCTCCACCAAGACATGCGTACACCACTTGTGCAATTCCAGAGAATCAAGATGGGAATCTACAATATTCGCAACAAGTCTCCCAAAAAAAGACTTAAATATTTAACTCCCCACATTCATCGACATCCAAGTCATTGCTGTACGTGGTCATCACCATCCACACAAACCAGTCCCACCATCCATCCGCTTGTCGCCTAGTTAGAGAAACCACAAACTTCACAACCTCCAGTCGGAGGTTAGGAAACTCCAAGATGCCGCGACAACAAAGAAGATCGACTAGTTAGGAAGTTAAGAAATTTCTAAACATCGCGACAAGGTTCCAAGGTTAGAGAAGTCAGTGATCCCTCAACCAACACACTATCGCCCGGTTTCAAACTTCCAAAACCCCGCAACATAGGTTACAAGGTTCAAGTTTTGGGTGATAGGCCGATAATGAAGACCATTGATTAGCTTTTTAATCGAATGGTTGCAAGTTGATTCTGCAACCTAATACACACGTGCCTTTTAAAAGGCTTGTTGAGGCCCAAAATTTGTTTTGGGCCACACGATTAGGTTTAATCGTGTGGACCAAAACAAATTCTGTGCCTCAACAAGCCTTTTAAAAGGAACATGCGTATTAGGGCACATAATCAACCTGTAGCCATCTGATTAAAAAGATAATTGATGATTCGATGACAATAAATAAAAGCCCTATTCAAGGCTAAAGTATCCCTAAAATTAAATGCTAATTTATTATTGTGGCGATATTGCCCCAAAATTAATGGTAGTAATATAATATTACTGGCGAATTTAATTAATATTTGTAATTATAGTATAAACTATTGGCGAATCGGTTCCAATGACGCATCATTTATAGAGGCAAATTAATTGAGACAATTATTTTTTTGTAAAAACTTGGCGATTCAACATCCTTTTTAGCTTGTACTATTAGCCATTTCTGGAAGTCCCGATTTCAATTATTAGCCAATTGGCGAAGATTCGCCACTAAATTTTTCCCTCATCAAGTGCCCCCATGAGTGTGGGTTAGTAGAGAGAGAAGTGGTAATCCATTCACTACTTTCATTGCCATATTCCTTGCAAATGGAAAGAAGGTAGTGAATTAGCTATTTTTGATGTAGCCATCATTAATGATCTCAATTTTTTTCTGCACCTAGTAACCATGAAAAATTACAATGGATGAGGTTGAATACATCATTAGATAACTTCAAATTTGGAAAAGAAGTGTTCCACATAGTTCTTTATCTTATTGTTTGTTCTTGTTCATATCTCCCTATGCTTAATGAAGTTATTTTTCATTCATGTGGTTACCTTGGTTTTCTTTACTCATAGAAATATTTGATATGACAAATTAAGTGCTTCAATTTTATTTTTGTAGGTCTTATTAAATTAGTTTTGGGTTTACGACTTATGAGGAAAGTGCTATGAAATTCATTTTAGTAGATGATGCATTGTGAAAAGGGGATGAGGTTTAGTGATGCAGAAACGGGGGAGGGCCTAAAAATTAAGAGAATCATGAAGTCATAGGTGAGGAAAAATAAAGTTTATGTTGTTATGAGAATATAGGAAATGAAAGGAGGGTGGGATGTAAGGAAAGTAAAATGTGTAAGCTTGAGTGATGTGTTGGGGGCTAAGAGTAGTAAAAATAAATGTGAAAGGGGAGAAAATAAAAGACAACTAAGTAAGAAGAATTAATAATTCCAAGGGAATAAAAATGTGGGATAACTTTGCTATTTGTGAATTAGGATAACTCAAGGTGGGTGCCTCTAGCCACCCCTTAAAATGGTGTGGGTCATACCACACCTTTACATATCAATGTTATATTCAGAAGAAAGACAACACATATGCCGCACTATGAAGACAAAAAACTAAGTAATTCATTGAAACAATCAACTAAATGCCCCACCTCTTTAAAATAAAAGAAAGATTATCATTATTTTCTAATTGATGCTACTAATCATAGTCCTAATATTTATAAATAAAACTCATTTAAAAAATAACTTTCAATAAAATTAGTAAGTTAAAAAAGGGAGAGTAAGTTAAAAAAGAATCTGGTGTTAACCGGAAGAAAAAAAATCATTAAAAAAAGGACCAATTAAGAAGAAATTAAACCGGTGTATAGGGCCAATTAAAAAGCATTCCAAAATAGAAGGAAACGACTTTAAACGACAAAACATGATAAGGCCAAAAGTCCTAATCACAATAAAGTTAACCACGGTTAACTCGCTGGTTACGTCAATCCAGGAGAAATCCGAACATGAAAGCCAAGAATTTATCCCTTGATTTTCGCGTAAAAACTTGGAATGACAGATTTAGGCTGTAATATTTCCCCTGGAAGGCGGTATTCACATACTAAAGGCGGTTTTCTGGTTACTGGAAAGGGGTTACCGGTTTCCCTTATCCAACCGATAGCGGTTTTTTTTGTTTTCTAGGATTTCGAGAGGTCCAGAGTTCGAATCTCACGCACGGCCGATCTTCATTAAAATAAGAAGCTGCTTGAGGAGATTGCAGTGATTTGTGTTTGTAATAGTTTTTACATGAAGGAGAAATTTCGCCATGAAGAAGAAACTGGTCACGCGAATTCCGGCGGTATGGGCTTTGCCCCTTTGATTTTTCTTTTTTCCTCCAATGTTCAAATTTATGTTTGCAATTTCATTTGCTTTGATGTGAAATCTAAAACTTTGATCGGGGCCTTGTTTGGTGTTTTTGGCCAAGTTATCTTTTGTTTGAAATCTTTATGATTTTAGAAAATTTACGCTAGGTTAGGGTTTTTAACGAGGTCCTGTCAGTTTGTTATTTTTTCTTTCTAATTCATTTGTTTTGGTGTGAAATCTCAAGGATATTGCAAAGTTAGCCTAGACTAGCTTTAAATCGGGATCATATTTAGAAATTTTTCGAGTTTGTTTATCTGGGTAAAATGTATGAAGAATTTAGAAAGTTAGTCGAGGTTTCGGTTTGAATCGAGCTCTTATTTAAAATTTTCTAAGTAAATTGCTTTGATGCAAAATCTGATAGATGTTGGAAAGCTAGGCTAGATCAGAGTTTTTATCGAGGCTGTGTTCGGATTTTGCTTTCTAATAAATTTACTTTCTAGTAAACTAAAGATATTGGAAAATTAAAGCTTGATTTGGTTTTCAATCCAGGTTTTATTCAGATATTTTGAGAATTCATTTGGTTTGGGGCAAAATTTCATTAAAAAAAGGAAGTTGCCTAGATTTGATCTTTTAAAAAAAGTCTTCTCTAGATTTTTTGGCCAGAAATCTCTAAGATATTAAAAACTTAAGCTAGATTAGTGTTTTATTTATATTGAGACCTTATCCTGATATTTTTTGTATCCGTTAACTTTGGTGTAAAATACTAAAATCTATATTAGTGTTTTATTTATTATTGATGCTTTTTTAAGATATTTTACATTCAACTTTGGTGTAAAATTTGAAACATATTCAAATTTTTGGGAATTAAATTAATTTAGTGTAAAATGTATATGGGAAGGTTAAATTAGATTATGGTTTTAGTTACGGTCTTACTGAGAAATTATTCAATTGATTTACTTTCAATTAATGTTTACAGGTATTAGAAAGTTGATTTAGATTAGTGTTTGTGAGGGTCCATACTTTTGTTCCTTTAGTATTAAGTTTGAAAATGAATTCTCTCTCTTACAAAGTTGTGTTCTTTCTTAACCTTTTCTCTTTTGAATTTTATTTTTCAAACAGTGGTTTAACAAAGATGCACTGTTGTCCATAAAGTTTTTCTTTTCTTCACCTTTTCTTTTTTCTCCTTTTGTTCAGATATTTTTGATAGTGGTGTAACTATCCTGCACTCTTTTTCTTCTTATATCTTATGCCTGCTAGATTTTGGTTATTTTTATTTCATTTTGACGAGAGACCGATGGACCCTAAGCAAATTATTATGGATCTTGAAATTTTGCTTCATAACCTGGGCACACCGGCAAACACCAAAGCACCAAAACTTTATCAAAAAGTAAAGGAACAGTACTATCCATGAAACGAAAAACTTTTCTCTCACCTTTAACAACCATGCTATTCCTGTTAGTGTCTTGTGATTTTTTCATCAGGTATGGTTGGTTCATTTCAGCCTGGCTCAGTTGATTGTGGATATTGACATTGACCTTTTCAATAATTTCTTACATCTCTGTTTCAATTCCAGATTTCTTCTAGGCTGGCTTCTCTAAGATTATTGAAACCCTGCTCTAGATTCAATGACATGTCACTTCACTGTTACCATTTCTTTCTTCTCCGAGCTATGCCAGATTGGCAACTGTCTGCTTGAGCAAAACTGCAGATGGCTGTACAGTTTTGTCCTTCTGCAAAAATGCTATTGAACTTCATTCAGGTTTCTTATATGTTTGTCACTTGTGAATTACTATTGCTAATGATTCTAAGGAAGAATTCATTACAATATTCAAATTTATCTGTCATATCAAAAGCTCTGATTAATTGCAATTTTTCTAATTGATCAGTGACAAGCAATCCTATATGGGATTTAATTCTAACATTTTTGAATTGCAATCTCTAATGCTGCAAAATTGCAAATGAATCTTTCATATTGAGATTTGTAATATTTGAAAGTTTTCTTATCTTTCAATTGATAAAAATTTAAAAGTGTGCCAGTCATACTCCCCAATAGTGTTCTACCAAGCTAATGATACCAGATATTGTATGGTTAGAAAACCTTGTCTGATGGGTATCTATTGTACTGAATTTTGATTATGTATATATCTCACTCTTGCATTTTTGGCCTTGCATTATCCCAATCATTTTAAAAGGCATGCCCAGCAAGGCTTGGAGTGTTGTCATTGTCACAGCTTTAGTCTATCTAATCACCAGACCATGGCCTGCCATGTTCAAGGTTGCCATTAATTATTGTTTTACCCAATCATTTTAAAAGGCATGCCCAGCAAGGCTTGGAGTGTTGTCATTGTCACAGCTTTAGTCTATCTAATCACCAGACCATGGCCTGCCATGTTCAAGGTTGCCATTAATTATTGTTTTAAAAAAAAACTTTGCTCTTTTTCCAAATACTGTTTTTGGTGTCTTGGCCAACTCATAAACATTTGCACGCTCTCTAGTGACTGCTGCATTTTAGTTATCTTCTCTCTAATTTTTTTGGAAAAGGGATGTTTTGCCCTACCTTTCCCTTCCACTCCTCTGTCCCCATTCACTAATACTTGTGGATACACTAATGCTTTTCGATACTCTTTTGTATCCCTTTGATGACTATTTTTTTCCTTTAATCAGTCCCAGTTTTCAGATTGTCTCAAGTGGCTTGGATTATCTTATGAGAATTTTCAAGTTGCTCCATTATCAAACTCACTGTAAGGAAATTTAAATTCTACAATACCTGCACCAAAAATCCCCAATAAGCTTGCCATTAGATTTGTCCGTGTCAAAATAAAATTGTAGACAAGCCAAAATGACCCTACCCGATCTGCATCTGTTGTTTACAACAAAGGCAAAGGGAAAATATTGAATAAGTTTTGTTTTATCTTTTTTCCAACATTTGTTGCACCTGAACTCTACTGGTCCCACTATGAATTTGTTCGTATGTGTCCAGTCTGAACCCTAATGGCTCCATTATAAATTTGTTCTCAAGTGACCAGTTTGATCCTCTGTCATGTCTCTTATTTAAGGTGAAAGGGTTTTCATTCTTTATTTTTCACTTCTCAACTCCAAACTTATTTAATTTGTTAGTAAATCTACAACATTTGCAAGATCTTCTTTTATAATGTATTTTCTTTTAACTTTTAATTTTTGCAATTTGGTTTTTAAATTAGCCAGTTTATGTTCTTATTATCTTTGAACCTATTTAGTTAATTAGGATTGTGAATTCCCTTAATCAAAAATTATCCTCTAACCTAACCAATAGCAGTCCTCAAAACTCTTGAATTCCTTTCTAATTATTTTGCATCCTCATTATTGCTACTATACTACCTTGGTCAGCATAATGGAGAAAAAATAACTTTATTATCATCAATGAAAAATCCCCTACTACTACATTCTCTTTATTGATAATGTAACAAAATGTGCATGTCAAGAAATTCATATGCTTTTAATTTCTGTTGACACCAACGTGAGCTGTACTAAGTCTTTCCACCACAGTCTAGTGTTCCAAATGCCACATTTCATACGAGGCGGCTATTATAGGGTTTATGCATTAACATCCATATGTACAGATTATATCAAGTTCAACAACCTCTACAGGGATTAACAGAAACCCATGACAACCAACAACCCAGAAAGCAAAAGTGGTTGAACAGAAAAATGATTAACTGTGATGAAACAAAAATGGTGCAGCCATACATCCAAACCTTCTCTTAAATGTTCAGGCACTAGTGTGACATCCATTGGCATGCATCGTCTCTTTGAGCAGCTGATTGCAGAACATTTAACTATAGCCTACCTTGCACTGGAGTTTGGCTCAGCAGTTCCAGTTGGTAACTTGGTAGGCATTGAGAACTTTTTAATCTGTGACTTGGGTTTGAGGCTTCAAGCCCTTTCTGTTTTAGCCCTGATCTGCCACACTTTTGTGTCATTCATTTTCAGAGGTCCCCAAATTTGCTCATCGAATTCCCTTTGAATTGCTACCTGGTTATGGGGGACAATTTCTCCCATACTAGACTGATATCATTCTTTATCCAAAGGGAAGAAGCTGCACCCATCATCCTTGAATGCTCTGATTCAGTTGATGTGTCTTCTTGCCCCTTGTGGTGGTATTTTTGGGAGTGCCCAGCTGGAGTCCTTTTCACTTCCTTTGCTCTTTTCTACAAACAAGGCATCTCAATTGTAGGGTTGAAGGGTGGGTGAACAGGGGCTGATGTACTACTCATTAATTTACTTGGTTAAATTCTCTGTAATTAACCAAGGGCCTCAAAGCCTGCACATAAGTCAACAGAGAGGTGTGACGGACCTTGAGATACCCAACATATCCTATGCCAAATTTTCTACCTCTTGCTTCAGACACATTTTTTTCTAATTTCTACTAGTGCCAACTTCTTTTGTAAATTTGAGAAGAACACTGTTCCAGAGCACCTCATCTGGAACAGTGATGTTTAGATAAGCTCCAAATTCTCCTTTAAGCGATTTTGGATCTCTGCCTTTTTCTTACATTTATATCTGAAGGACCAAGAACAGATTTTATAATGTCATTAAGTAGAGATTTCAGAATTCTATGATTGTATATTGCTTTGCCATGTTTAACTGAATTGCTCCTTTTGTTGCTTCTATGTGATGTGTGACTACTTCCTCAGCCTCATCTTTAATTCCTAACTCTGGGTCCTATGAAGGACCAAAATAAGGACTATAGCCCTGTAGACTGAATGGAGAGTGGGGATTTGCTGGCATAATTACGAAGGGTAAAGGAAGTACTTGTGAATAGTTCTTTCTTCGTTGCCTAAATTATGATCTGAAGATCACTTTGTATGAAAACATTTCTGTGGCTGAGATGGAGGTCCAGATTTATGGCTGCAGCAATTTTTAATGAGTAGCCCCATTAGATGTTTTGTAGAACAATATTTACTGAGTAGCCCCATAAATTATGATTATAATTTTACAAAAGTGCCTGCTTTGGCATTGCTCAGATTGCCTTATAGGGCAACGTCAAAGTTGAGCTCGATCATTTCTTATCAGGGGTGCCATCAAGCAGGAGCTTTACTGTGGTTACAAGGCTTACATTTTTGGCAGAAGGAGAGTGGTTAGAGACTATAGCTTGAGAGTTCTGATAGCAACTGCTGATGGGATCTTCTTTCCTGTTCTTATCTTGGCATTCCCAACCTCAGAAATTGTAACTTCAACTTTTGTAAGCAACATCGTCATCTCTTTTTCTCATCTTTAAATATCCTTTCATTCCTCTTCTTCCATAATTTCCACATGAGTAGTGATGTATGCTTGCTATCTGAAGTGTACAACCAGTAAATAGTTTCTTTTTTTCATATCTATTTAAAATGAAGACTAGGAAACAGTATGAAGGAAATAATATCTACACAAAGATAAGAAATATATGGATTTTATGTGGTTTCAGTATCGAAGTTAGTTTGGAGTATCTGAAGCCTTATCCTTCAAGACAAACTTGAGAATGCTCTACTAAATTGGGAAATTTGAAAATTGTAGCACCAGCCAAATATCAAACAATTACTACACTATGCCTGTAAAAAGAGGATATCCCATCCTTATTTGTGTGGCATTTGTATATTTTTTCCCTTATTCCTTAACTTGTCGATATATTGAGATATTATATATTGAATAATTCACTTATAAAGTTTGAAGAATGATCCATCAAATATACATTTTAGATTCTTGGGTGTGTATGATTTCAAATAAAACATTTGCATTCTCAGCATTAAAATGATTTCTGATGGTGTTGAACTTGTTCTTATAAAATTTTTGTGCAGATCTTTAGGTTGCTCATATAAATATAATAATATTTGATATGATGCTTCTGATATATGTAGCATACAAGAGCTACTTTTCTCTGAAGGATATTTATTGCTGGTGTCTTTGAGTTTTCCTAAGCATCTCTTTTGTGAATGCAGGCTAGGATTAAAAAGATAATGCAAACAGATGAAGAAGTTGGAAAGATTGCTATGGCTGTGCCCCTTCTAGTATGTGAGTAACTAATACCTAATGTTTGCCATTGCAAATATCAAATATGTTTGATTTGTTTCCTTTAAATTACATACATTTACCTAAAATAATATGTAATTTTGAGGAATATATACTATATTTTCAAAGTTGCTTTGTAACAATTACCTGATTAGTTTTTGTTTTTAATTTTTGTTTTCAACTCCCATCTAAGTCATGCAGAGTGAATTTTCCAAGTAATCTGATCTCAAATCTTTTAATGCTGGTTTATAAGTGTAGTCTAAGACTCTAAAGTGAGTACTGTGTATACATGCTGAAAAAAATTAGCTCAAGTGATTTCTAACTCTTTGTTTTGCAGCAAAAGCTACGGAGCTATTTTTACAGTCTCTCTGTGACAAAACATCTGATGTAACTCTCGAGAGGGGAGCCAAAACAATAACTGCATCTCATCTGTAAGTATTCCATGTTCAATATTTCTACTATATATTTTAATACTTTTTTTCATTGCATGTATACAAATAAGTGGGCTGGAATAAAAATATCTTTGAGAAAAGTGCAAGTGAGGTGGGCTGGAATCATGGCAAATTGCGAATGCAAACGGGTCCAAATAACTATTGCAGTGTGAAGACTATATTTTATAATCCCTTTGTAGCTTTTGCATTTAGTGTGCATGAAATAACTTCACAGCATCTGATATTCATTTGGATTAATTAATGGGTGTTTAATTGGGCTCCCTGCCCCCAGAGAAAAACCAAACTATTGCAATATTCTAATGTGTTTACCAGCTGAACTAAAAGGCTAAAGACTGAATAGGAAAATGCTACCACTAAAAGCACCTAAGAATAGCCAGGGGGTAGACTAACTCCTCACAAAACTGGACTATCATAACATGAAAATTAACCAAAAGCATTAACATCAAAACTCTCTATGAGAAGCCAAAAGAATATAAAAAAACCAGAAAAAACTCCCAGGAATATCAAACTACCATCCCATATCACACACCTTCATCAAACCAGAACAGCAGCCAGTAGAACCATCCAAAGAGAAGCACACCCACAGCCCTAGTACCCACCAGGACCTCTGCATTGCCTGTTACTTTCAGATGGCTATTCAATGCTCTATGCACTTCAACTTCCATCAAGTTGGTTAGAACCAAGTCCTTAGCCAGAAACGAATCAGCCCGGGCTTTCCAAATTGCTACTACCTCTTGTATAGGATAGCTGTGACCTCTTTTAGCAGATGAGACACATAGCATCTGTTTTTTCCATTTGTGCTCTTTACATTTTTTACTTTAAGTGATTTCTGCATGCTATTGAGTAGAAAAATGCAGCAGAACTTTTTGGAGGGCTGTATATTTAGCATGTATTTTCTTGAGACCTTGTTCCATGCAATCGTTATCTATTTAGAGAGCCATAGGGTGGTCAGATTTTGAAGTTCAATCTTTTCTGTACAATCTGTATCAGTTTGTAGACCCAATTAGAGCTTGGGTTGTAATGACAAGTTAAAGCTATTATGTGCCCTTAAGTAGTACTACCTTTAGGGTCCCTTTGTCTTGTCAGATGTCAAGCCTCGCTGGATTGGGCCAGGACCAAACTTTCCTGTTTGTTACCAGATTTGTAGATCATCTATTTTTTTGATTAATGTGGATAGATTTCTTTACTTTTTCCCAGCTGTTATGGTCTATTGTTGCATCGCTTACAATTTGATGGCCACTTCTCAGCCTATCCTATTTTTTCATAGGTTACTGATACTGGTACTGGTTTGGGTTCAGGTTCACTGGTTTAGTTTGTGGATTCAGCCAATTTTTTTAAGGTTTGGTTTGTTTGGGTTCATGGAACAAAAATAAATATATATATATTGAATTTAATTCTTGCTTTTAGATTATCGATATGATAGATATGTATATATTACATTGAATTAAATAATAATAAACAAATATTGAACCAAAAATATCAAAATTGAACTATATGAGTATATTATATTAAACCTAAAATAGTAAAATTTAATATAATATATTAAATTTAAAATATTATACTAATAAACATCATAGGAAAGTTTTAAACTAAATGAACATATCATATCATATTTAAAATATTAAACTAAAATATGTGGGATGGTGTAATATATCTGCACCATACGCCTTTTTAGTTCTTCTATTGCGGAAAATAGATACACTCTTTACAGATGTCTGTAATGTAATATATCGATAATGATTTGTGTGATTGGACTTCATCTGTAATGTAATGTGTACATCTGTAATGTAATGTGTATTGCTGCACCATACGAACCCAACACATTTTGTATATGGTGTATCTGCAAAATGCAAATGTGTAATGTAATGGAATGGATCTGCATATACGCATTGTACATATACACATTATGCGTTGTACATATATACATTTTTCAAAGTTTGAATTCCTTGTAAATGTGAATTCCAGTGGAACAGATTGTGGTAAAACAGAACCAAAAAGACTAAAAATCCCCTAGGTGCAATGTCTCGTGCATGAAGGGCTAAACCCCAACGGATGTCCTAACCCGCCGTGTTGGCAGGCGTGTACTCGATAACCAGATGGTAGGGCTCCATGGCCATGTGTCCACTGTGCTTGTGGCTTCTATGCTTTCACCTCCGAGGTTGGTGGGACACAAACCTCACCCTTAACACCCTAGGTAGTTGCCCTCACTATTAGGTTGGTCTTTTGGTGTAGTAGTTGGGCTTTTGTGGCATTAGAGCCAAGGTCTTGAGGTCGAGCCCCGTGGAGTGTGGTGGGCTGGAATGTTCTATGCGTGAAGGGCTAAACCTTGACAAATGTCCTAACCTGTTGTGTTGGTAGGCATGTACTTGATAACCAGATGGCGGGGCTCCACGACCATGTGATTGTGCTCGTGGCTTCTATGCCTTCACCTTTGAGGCTAGTGGGACGCAATTCTCACCCTTAACACCTTGGGTAGCTGCCTTCACTACTAGGTTAGTCTTTTGGTCTAGTGGTTGGGCCTTTGTGGTATTAGAGCCAAGGTCTCGAGGTCGAGCCTTGTAGAGCATGGTGGGTTGTAATGTCCCGTGCGTGAAGGGCTAAACCCTAACGGATGTCCTAACCCGTCGTGTTGGCAGGCGTGTACCTGATAACTAGATGGTGGGGCTCCATGACCATGTGTCCATTGTGCTTGTGGCTTCTATGCCTTCACCTCCGAGGTTGGTGGGATGCAAACCTCAACTTTAACACCCTTGGTAGTTGCCCTCACTACTAGGCGGGTCTTTTGGTGTAGGGGTTGGGCCTTTAGTTTTAATGTCCCGTGCGCGAAGGGCTAAACCTTGACGGATGTCCTAACCCGTCGTGCTGGTAGGCGTGTAACTGATAATGAGATGGTGGGGCTCCACGGACACGTGTCCACTGTGCTTATGGCTTCTATGCCTTCACCTTTGAGGCTGGTGGGATGCAAACCTCACCCTTAACACCCTGGGTACCTGTGCTCGCTGCTAGATTGGTCTTTTGTGGTGTAGTGCAGTCTGTCATGTCTATAGTTTTGGGAGTCAATTGTATTTGCAAAGTATTGTCCAATGTTTCAGATTGTTTGCTTAAAGTTCCTTGCAGATGGATCTAGGAGGAAGATTTGAAATGTTGAACAAAAATTTACAAATACAGTCAACTCCAAAAGCCTTGGACAATAGAATTCTCATCATATCTTAGTATTTCTTGTTTTAGATTTATATTATATTTTAAACCCAAATGTCCATAATTTTTTTAAATTTTTTTGAGCTAGTCACACCATGCTTTCCACTTTAAAATATGTGGAAAAAAAGACAAGCACCCATTAAAAGATAAAGTTCCAAGCCTGCCTCTGACACTTATATTGCAGTAGATCTTGCTTCATTTCCTGTAGATTGTTTATCGTTATCTATAGATGTGAACACATATTCTTTGCAAATACAAATGTATCATTTCCAATCAGCATCAGATTCTCTTTAGGGGAAGCACCAAACCAATTTCCATTTGTTTATTGAATAACCTGCTATGCTATTTTAAATGAACCATTCTCCTTGGATGTTAACTTTCTTCATTCCAAGGGCATATTTAATTCTTTATTCTTTCTTTTTGCTAAATCCATAATAAGCCTTCTTAATCTCGTTAATGATGGTTATTTTGAGAATCTCTTCGAACTTTAGAACTGTGAATTCAGTTTTGGCATTCAAATTGCTTAGGCGTGAATTTGTTATGAATACTTTTGGGAGTTCCACTTGGCATGTAGTTAGATTTTTTAACATGCCTATTTTATACTTCGAATAAAGTAATCAAATTAATAGTTGATTTACATCAGATTAGATATCATGGGATATGAAACACTAAAACTGTATGTTTGGGAAGTAGCTTTAAATGATTAATGCAAACACACTCTTGATATGCAATCAATTTATGTTCTTTATGATAGGTTGGTCTAATAACATACTTACTGCTATACATTATAGTTAATTATATATTTTAAGCTATTAACACATTTGTGAATTTGTTTTCTTTCTCGTCTTTCAGGAAACAATGTATTCAGAAGTTTAATGTTTTTGACTTCCTACAAGAAATAGTAAGCAAGGTCCCGGACATGGGTGCTTCTCATGGTACTACTGGTGGAGACAGACATGGTGCTAGGAGGAGGTATTTCTAGATCCTGCTTTATTCAGTTACAGATGAAAGCTTAAATGATTTGGAAGGTCAACAATTGCAGTGTTACCTTCCTATCATTTTATCTTAAATGAAATCGATGTTAAATTTTCTAATGAACAAGTTTTCTATTGGTACCTTTAAGTGTTACCAAGTTTGGAGAGGAATTAGAAATTTCAAGAGACACTGGATATGGGGTTACTTTTCATGCACTTTTAATCATTTGTAACTTAACATATAGCGCTTTGTTGCTACAGAAAAGCTCATGAGGAGGATAATGAAAGTGACGATGAACTTAAGAGGCCTAAAATGGTAAGGAATAAATGTTAATAGTGAACTGGTCTTCCATTTTCTATGGCAATAGTTATTAACCTTTTTGTGTTCTTTCAGGTGGGTAGTTGTAGAGGACGTGGGAGAGGAAGGGGAAGGGGCAGGGGCAGAGGCAGAGGCAGAGGCAGAGGGGCAAGAGGCAGTAAATCAAGTGCAAGAACTGTTACTGTAGAAGATAAATTTGAAGAGGACCTAGATTTGTCTCCAGAACGTAGTGATTCACAGGTTAGAACCCCAGAAGAGCGTACAGAAAATAATGCTGAAGCACATGAATCTAAAGAAAATGTGGGTTTGGATAGCACCATATTTGCAAGAGGTTTTGATCTCAATTTGGATTTAGATGAAAATGGGGATATTGCAATGATGCAACGGAATGATAAACAGGAAGAACAATATCTCAGTTCATCTCATTCAGATGGAGATGATGTAACTATGCAACCCTTGCAACTTCAAATGCATTTTAGTAGAACTATTGATCAAGATGAAGATGACTATGACAATGATGATGTATAATGTACCATGACTTTTGAAGCACATTTAATTAGGTGTTTCTAAAGTCATACTGATTTTAGGTTTTAGATTTGCAAATGCAAGATTAACGGTCTGGTTATAACAATCTAGTAAAGTCTTAGGATCGTAGGATGGTAGAAAAATTCAACAGAAGGAAATGATAATTAACCTTAAGCAAAGACACAATCTAATGCAAAGTTGTACAGATTTGTGAGGTTCAATTCTCACCACTTTGAATGCTTCAGTTTTTTGAGTTGAAGAATTAAACACCTTCATGTTTGAATCGAGCATCATGTATTGTTCCGAGCTCTATAAGTTCCATTTCTTTATTGGATTTCAATGAGACAAATTTGTTCTTGGACTGGTACATAATATGGGATTTGCCCCACACTGAAAGTAAAATAGAAAAGGAAGAGGGATCATCCCAACACATTATAAGGCCGAAAGATGGCTGTACAGTAATACGGTTTTTGCAAGGAGTAATGTGTAAACAATTGTTGATATGATAAACCTGTTTAATCGTTTTGTCCAGATAATACATCAGGTAAAACGTTGTATGCAATTTGAAATGAAAGTGCATTTGATTATGACGAGGATCTAGGAAACGTAATAGAAGTGGAGATGTGACAGGTTTTCAAGTGATCGATTGTTTTAATTTGCTTATTTATCTGTAATAATGCATTGTTTTACTTTTAACCATCGAATATATCACAGTATAGCTATCTGCTTCATTAATTGAATTCGTATGGTATATTTTTGGGATTTGGACATTTTAGTCAACGATGTTTTGCCGCAAGGACTAATCAATCTTAACTCGTTCACCTAGGGTGGTGGGATTTGTAAATGGCCACTCATCTTGCAGGGCTTTCTAGCATTTGCTTGAATAAACTATAGTGCCTAGAATGCTTAACCAATGCTTGAAAGTTAGAAAGGTCTAAGGAAATACAACCACCCTAATGAATTAATTAGATGAAAAAAAGTGATGATAATAAAGAGTCTTTATAATTTGAGATTGTAATATTTGATATGCTTTTTAAAATTGATAAATAAGGCTTAACTTAAAGCATCTAGTTTCATTTGTGATTTAGAGGTTCTATTGTAAATTGCGATTAATGATTCAGCTTCACATTAGGTTATCAGGTTGACATTGTAACATAAAAAATTATTAGATAGTATATACATTGCATTAGTTCAATCTTGCATGTGTAGTTTCGATCTAAGGTTTCAACTTTTTCCCACTACTTTGACTTGTGCACTTTTAATCTTCGTAAACTTGTTCACCTTTGACATATGAATTGAGCAGTATCTATAATGCATTGATATTCTAATTATGTAATGGATGTGCAAGTGGGTATATCTCTAAAGTGAATTAGGGTTTATCCTTTAGACAAGATTTTAGCATGCAAATTTGAATGTTTTGTGCTCAAGTTGGCAAGTAATAGGTAGTTAGAATTGAGTCAGCTTAGGCCTATTTTGAAATTTGGGGCTGAAAATCATAGCTATGCTTTAGGTTCTAAACAAAGTTTAAAACCACATTTTGTGGATTTAATCTAAGTTAGGGAATGATGAATTTGTAGATCAAATCTAGATCCTTGGATTTGTGGAGTCAAGTTTAATTAAGGTTTTAATTAATCGCCAACTTTTATGTTAAAACATGCCACTTGTATGCTAGTCATTACATTTGGGTCAAACATGTTAAAGTTTAAAATGAATGGAGAAACGTAAAAAATATGAACATTTCACCTTTCATTTTTTTTTCACTCTAACTTACATGTGAATTACTATTAATCATGCATATCAATAAACAAGTTATATACACTAGAGAAATGGTGTCCTTATAATGAAGGCTTAATTTCTATGCTAGCAAACATAAAACTCCATGATTAGCAAATAGAAATTTAAAATAGGCACTACTTCACAATGTTAACAAACAAAAAGCAAAACATAGAGAGAGAGAGAGAGAGGTGGGGGGCTATGAAGGAGCTAAAATAGCATGAAGTTATTTAGGGTTGTGAAGAAACCACCATTGCAATAAAATGATCAACATGAAGCTTTACATTATAGGGCTAAGAAGTCATCATAATGAGCATGAAATTGTATAGGGCTATGAAGTATCCATCACAAAAAATGTTAGATGCTCGATATTGACCCCCAATTTTTTGCATATGAATGATGCAATGAATTGGAGAGGATAGCAAAAAGGTAATTTGCAAAAGAGAATAACAAAGCACAAGAATCATCTAATGATGTCGTGTGTATCATTGTGTGACAAGAAATAGTTAAGATAACGGGATGCAATTGTGCAAACACATGTAAGAAGGGGAAATAAGGTGTCCCCAATGCTGGGGACAATGGATAAGTAATACAACATGCTAGAAAGAAACATGTAAACATATATATACATGTAAAATGTTAACATGATAAACATAAGTACTTGGCATATATGATGTGATTATGGATAAATATCATATAAGCATGTAAGCATAAGTATGATATCATAAGATATCATGAAAATTATAAGCATGTGTCATACAAAATG
The DNA here is from genome assembly GCA_007258455.2 of Sequoia sempervirens. Taxonomy (NCBI): domain Eukaryota; kingdom Viridiplantae; phylum Streptophyta; class Pinopsida; order Cupressales; family Cupressaceae; genus Sequoia; species Sequoia sempervirens. The sequence continues at coordinate 5,713 of VDFB02282569.1, read as the reverse complement.
TGAACATGTGTGCATTATATCATGAAATCATGTAAATAAATGAACTTGTAAGCATGTGAGTGAAACATCACAAAGGAGAACAAGACAAATGACATAAGGGGATGTCCCCAAGTGGGGAAACATAAAATGGATCATGTATAGAAGAAAAGTATGAAAGACATGATAACACACATGATATAATATAGGTGAAAATAGAAACACCACAATGATATAATAAAAAAGGAAAACACAAGAAAAGAGGTTTGCAACATGACTTAAGAAAAAATGTCAAAGTCAAAAAGAACATAAGACAATAGTAGACTTGATGGAGGAGGAACACAACAAACATGGATTAATAAAATACAACAAATCACAAAGCACAAGAAACTATATTTATGTTCAACTTAATGGGAGTTTTTGCCAACCACTTTATAACTTTACATCCTCCTAAAGCATAGAGGAAACACAAAATATAACATATAAAATATAAAAGACATGACATGAACCATACAACAAAAGTTTAAATTCACATGAACACAACATAGAGAATAAATTAAAAATAAAGCAAAAGCTTAAGGTCTCGACCAATAATATGGGAAGAATCTTCCTAAAAACTTACTATCCCAATCATGAAACTTTGCTCACTTAGAGTGAAGCTATGAATCCTATATCATATGCTCCTCACCATGCAATATAGAACTTAACAAACATATTTGAGAGTAGCACCATTTCTAATTTCTATTTTCATAGCCAATATTCCTATTTCTATGAAAACATTTTTTCTTGTAGATTCTACATCACTTATTACCTATATCTTTCCGTGCTGGTATGAAGTAGTTGAACGACCTTTTACAATTGAAGTTAATTTAGATTTATCATTCATAATAGCCTTTTCTTTTTATTCTTAATTGTACATGTGTTATTTGTTGTTCATGAGGATTCCCTATAGGCATGTAAATATCCAATCCCTTATGCTCATGAAATGCAAGATGTGCCACTTATGGTTCTTGATGGGCTTAATTTATGGCTAGTTTTCCTTTATTAGTTTATGTTTTTATCATTTCAATCTGCCAAGTTTCACATACATTCTTGGCTTCATACATCTTTTATACCTTTCATGCACTTTAAATTTGACTTTAGTATGTGTAAATACAAATATGATATGCTGACATTTGCATGTATGAATGTATGAATGTTCATGAAATTTAGTGTGATTCTATGCTTAAATTATGATTATTAATGATGTATATGCCTTAGGGATGAAATTAACCTCATGTAGCTAGGAGAACTATAGCCTGCAACAACTAGATTTCTAGTCCATAGCATAAGGACTGCAAATAGTGGTAGGGAAGGAGTCAGAATGGTTGAAGTGCAACATTCCCAAGGAGAGCGAAGGCAACCATTGAATAGTCAACCATGAGTCACCATAAGCGCATTCCTATCCACCAAATAAGATGACTGGAAGAAGAAGTTTGTTCTGAGTGGGTTAACCCATGATGTGACATTCCCTATGAGACACGTCTTTGTCATGGTGGTTAACTGTTATGGCAGAGTTTTAGTTTAATTTCTCTTCTTTTGCTTTTCAATTATGGTTTTCTGTTACAAAGACTAAGTCCTCTCCCTATCTTTGAGGGAGAGTGGACAAATACATTATGGTTATGTTTTCAATCCTAGAATGAATAAGACTCCTCACAGACCCTATAGAGGGGGATCTATTGTGAGGTGTGAATCTAGTTAGTTATCTAGATATTTTTTGCCAATTACCAGTTGATAGTTAATCACTATTAGTTTCTATTATCAGATGAATAAAAGATATGTATTGCTGAATGAGAAATCTTTAGTAGATTCTTTTTAGAGTTTAGATTTTTCATGCAATAAAGAAGTTAGTTCAAGATTATGATTTGCTGATTAATTAGTAAGTGTTGACATTTGTTGTGGAAGTAGAAACTCAAGCAAAGGAAACTTTAGGTACTAGCATCCACTCTCTTTTTCCTATTATTAGATTAGTTCATGCATTGTTGAATTAAAATAGTTTCTAGTTACATGCATATATGGAATTCATAAATATAATTCTGTAATTGAATTTTGTAGCTTAATGTGTGTTTCATACTCTTGGAGTGATTAGTCATAGTTCAGTCTTAGAAGTTAATATCCACAGTCTTAAGTGATAAGTACCAGTAGCATGAGTGACAACTTATGCTTGTTTCCCTGTTTTGCAAGTTAACGTTTCATTTCCTTTTCTAGCTTTTATAGTTTTTTGTACATGTGTAACCACCTATACTCATTGATATCTAGCGTGCTAGAATCCATGAATGCACATATAGTGCCAACACTATCAAAAACTTACAAAGCCTTGGTTGATAATTAAATGAGGCCTCTCATAGAAGATGAATTGTTTAGTTAGGAAAGCATCCTCTGAATTGTGTCTCTACATGTAGCACCAAGTTAATCAAAACATTAGAGAGGCCCTAAAATTTTGGCGTCATTGTTGGGGATGGTGCTAAGTTCAATATTCTCCTGTGTATTTTTAATTATTTTCAAGCCTTCCTAGTTTAGCAATTTCATTTTTAGCATTAGGGTAAATAGGTTTTAGCCATCAACACAACACGAGTTACTAACAATGTACATGAACCGTTGAACTACAAAGTCACAACCATTTCATGCGGAGGCAGTGAGACACTCTAGGAAGATTTCTCCCCTCAACACATGAAGCATTAGAGGATACTGGTGAACATAGTGAACAAAGCGAGGGTATTCTTGAAGAAGAATCACCCCTGACACTAGTACCTACACTAGACATAGAGGAGACTTCCCACACACACATCAACATCATGGATGATGCAGCAACAAAAGACCCACCAGAGCACATAACCTTTGAGTTTCCTATAACCAACTAGGAAAGGGTCTGCTGCTTTGAAGAACATACCTCCTTCAACACTACATATCTTCTATGGGCTGGTTACAAAAAGACCCAGACACCTTTATTTTTGAGTTTGATGTTCTATACCAAAGTTATGACTATACAATAGATGCTCACAGACTCAAATTGTTTCTAGCAACACTAAAAGATGCTACTTTGAGATGGTTCATGGGGTTGGAAAGATATGCTGTTCCCAATTGGAACATAATAAAGACAAAGTTCTTGGAAAAATATCAGGATTGATACAAAGGCATAGATAGAAAGATGGGTGACATCTTGAGGATGTCACAGAAAGAGGATGAATCATTGGAAGATTATATTGAGAGGTTTCAATTCTCCCTCAAGAAATCCCATCAAAATAGACTCTTTGATGAATCCCTAAAATTGGTATTCTTAAAGGGAGTTAATGAAGACTATGTGGAAGCACTCAACTCATTGGGGCAAGAGGTAGCTCACATTTACCATTTGTGAGATTTTTAGAGTATATAGAAACTATTCTAATTCTTTTACCAAGAAGGTTAGAGGAGACAATACATCTTCTATCAACAAATCATCCACTGGAGTCTCAAGGGTGGAGCTGAGCAATCTTCTATTAAACATGAAGGAGGATATCATTAGCCACTTGGCTACACAATTAGATACCCTCCACATCAAGAAAAAACAAGAGGAGGCATAAGCAACCCTCACAAAATACTACCCACATTGTAGACAAATGAAAATCAATTGCAAGTGTAATAAGTTGGCTAGTATTTCTGAGGACAAGCAAGGGAAGCCAAAATTTCATGCCCTAGAAGATGAAGATGGTTAAGTGTTCTACATAGATCAACACAAACCATGGTAGCAAAGAAAAGGTATGCCCCAAGATCCCTTGAACTATACCCCAAGATCAGTTCTAGTTAATAATGCAAATTTCCCTAACTGGAACCCTCAATCTTGGACCAATGTGCAAAACTCACAATGGATAATGCCTCAAACCAATTGGAATCAACAACAACAAAAAATGTGGCCACCACAAAATTACCAATGACCTAATTATAATTCTTAGTGGACATCCTAAAATATCAATGGAATCATCAATGACAAAGAGGTCAGTAGAGGCAAAATCAAAACCTCAACTATCAGCAACATAATAGCCGTTACAACCATAGCAAAAAACCATAATGCCAAACCCAACAACATTTGCACTAATCCCACCAAGAGCACCTCAATTTACAACACAACCTACACCTAACCCAAATAATAAGCCCATCCAATAGGCTTATGCTAATGACACCATACAATACCCCACCTATGGGGTCGAGGTGAGTGATTTACACCTTAGATCAGGGAAAATGTTAGCTAGGCCTTCATCTCCTCATATCATCGAATTGATTGATGAGGAACTCCCAACAAAGCCCATGGACAAACAACCTAAGAAACTTGAGTCAAATTAGGTCAACCCAACAACCATAAGTTCAAAGCCTCTATTCCCTGAGAGATTAATAGTTCAAAAATACCATCACAAGCTGAACCTAATCTATTGTGACAACTCAAGGATGTTTGTATCAAGATAACCCTCATCCAAGCCATTAAGGAAGTGCCAATTTATACCCAAAACAATGAGAGAATTATGCTTCAAGAAGCCAAGCAAGAAACATAAGGACCCTTAGAATGTACATGTCTTAGGACAACTTACAAACATTATGTTGGGAAATATAAAGTTGTCTCCAAGTATGTAGACCCTGGGAGCCCTGTAATGGATATCAAAATCAATGGTACTCTCATTAAGAATACCTTAATTGACCTTGGGGAAACCATCAATGTAATGACCAAAGAAACTATGAAATTATTACAACTAATGGAGCTTAGACCTACACCTATTGTGCTACAAAACTAGCATATAGGTCAATAGTCAAGCTTGAGGGAATCATAGAAGACTTGATAATAACATTAGACTCATGGGAGTACCCTGCAGACTTTAGGAATTATCTACATAACATACAAAACAACCATTTGACCGTTTTTATTAATTAATGAAAAATAAAGATGTAATGCAAATGTCTTTATTTTTAATTAATTAATAAATATGGTCAAATGGTCATTTTGTAGGTTGGATAGACATTGCCCAGAGTTTATTGTGTTGCAACCTAAAGCTAATCTTGAAGGATATCCCCTCATCTTAGGGAGGCCTTGGTTGGCAACTGCATATGCCTTTATAGGTTGCAAGTTTGGTAACATGGTCATTTCCAATGGAAATGTGACTTAGAAACTAGTCCTCTACCCACCTTCCCAACCACATGTAGATTTGGAACAAAATGTATGCCTGCCTAGATGAGGAAAACTAGTACTCCTTACAAACTTTGATGACTATTGAATGTAGTCCCTTGTTATAAAATCAGGATGAAGATGAACTGATTACAAACATCATGCAAAACAATTATGGTAGGGACCCACAACAACATGATTGTCTAATGTATGTTTGCAAGACCCCCTGTAGAACATAATTCCTACCAATACATTTGAGTCCATTTCACAAGTTTTCCACACCTTATTTCCACATAATTGTATTCCAAATATAGCAGGTCTTGACATTTCATCTATTCAAACATCATCCTTGATTTTAGAGATTATACTGGAAACAAGACATTAAATGTAAATAGCCAATTGTTTGCTAAACAACATACTTCATTATTGGATGTGCTGCAAGCACATTCAAATGCATTTGCATGGGATTGCCATGATATGAAGGGTATAGAAACAAACCTACACATGCATCAGATTTACATCAATGAAGGCTATAAACTAGTTAGGCAACCACAAAGGAGAATGAACCTT